>JARQOD010013397.1:0-15750 GCA_033576555.1 Oophaga sylvatica
CCACAATCAGGATCTTTTAGTCCCAATTTTTTTATTTTCGCAAGGGTAACATGAGAAATTAGACCCCAAAAGTTGTTGTCCAATTTGTCCTGAGTATGCTGATATCCCATATGTGGGAGAAAACTACTGTATGGGCACACGTCGGGGCTCGGATGGGAAGTAGTGACCTTTTGAAATGCCCACTTGATGGAATGGTCTTCGGGCGTCATGTTACGTTTGCAGAGTCACTGATGTGCCTAAACAGTAGAAACTCCCCACAAGTGACCCCATTTTGGAAACTAGATCCCCAAGGAACTCCTCTAGATGTGTGGTGAGCACTTTGAATCTCCAAGTCCTTCACAGAAGTTTATAACGCAGAGCCGTGAAAATATAAAATCATTTTTTTTCCACAAAAATAATTTTTAGTCCCCAATTTTTTTTCCCAATGTTAACAGGAGAAATTAGAACCCCCAAAGTTGTTGTGCAATTTTTCCCGAGTACGCTGATACCTCATATGTGGGGATAAACCACTGTTTGGGCATACGTCGGGGCTTGGAATAAAGGGAGCACTGTTTGACTTTTTGAACGCAAAATTTGCAGGAATCAATGGTGGCGCCATGTCGCGTATGGAGACCCCCTGATGTGCCTAAATAGTGGAAACCCCTCAATTCTAACTCCAACCCTAACCCCAACACACCCCTAACGCCTACACACACCTAACCCTAATACAAACCCTAATCATAACCCTAACCCCAACACACCCTAATCCCAACTCTAACCATAAACCTAACTACAAGCCTAACCCTAATTCCAACCCTAACCCAAATTCCAACCCTAACCGTAATTCTAACCTTAGCCCTAATGCTAACCCTAACCCTAGTTCTAACCCTAAGGCTGGGTTCATATTGCGTTTTACCAGCCCGTTCAACACGTAGCGTTGACCGGCTGGTAACGGTATAGCATAACGCGATCGCGTTATGCTATACCCGCTAGCGCAGATGAATCAGCAGATAATCAGCCGCGGATCAGCAGCAAAATCAGTCGCGGATCAGCAGCAAAATCCGCCGCGGATCAGCAGCGAAATCCGCCGCGGATCAGCAGCGAAATCCGCCGCGCATCCGCAGCGAAATCAGTCGCGGATCCGCAGCGAGATCAGTCGCGGATCCGCAGCGAAATCAGTCGCGGATCCGCAGCGAAATCAGTCGCGGATCCGCAGCGAAATCCGCCGCGGATCAGCAGCGAAATCCGCCGCCGATCAGCAGCGAAATCCGCCGCCGATCAGCAGCGAAATCCGCCGCGGATCAGCAGCGAAATCCGCCGCGGATCAGCAGCGAAATCCGCCGCCGATCAGCAGCGAAATCCGCCGCCGATCAGCAGCGAAATCCGCCGCGGATCAGCAGCGAAATCCGCCGCGATCAGCAGCGAAGTCCGCCGCGGATCAGCAGCGATGTCCGCCGCCGATCAGCAGCGAAATCCGCCGCCGATCAGCAGCGAAATCCGCCGCCGATCAGCAGCGAAATCCGCCGCCGATCAGCAGCGAAATCCGCCGCCGATCAGCAGCGAAATCCGCCGCGGATCAGCAGCGAAATCCGCCGCGGATCAGCAGCGAAATCCGCCGCCGATCAGCAGCGAAATCCGCCGCGGATCAGCAGCGAAATCCGCCGCGGATCAGCAGGGAAATCCGCCGCGGATCAGCAGCGAAATCCGCCGCGGATCAGCAGCGAAATCCGCCGCGGATCAGCAGCGAAATCCGCAGCGGATCCGTAGCGAAATCCGCCGCGGATCAGCAGCGATGTCCGCCGCGGATCAGCAGCGAAGTCCGCCGCGGATCAGCAGCGAAATCCGCCGCGGATCAGCAGCGAAATCCGCCGCGGATCAGCAGCGATATCCGCCGCGGATCCGCAGCAAAATCAGCTGCGGATCAGCAGCAAAATCCGCTAGGAAAAAAAAAAAAAATTCTTTATTTTTTTTATTTGTCCCTACCTATGATAAAGGGGGGGTTCATTTACTTTTTTTATTTTGATCACTGTGACAGTTTATCACAGTGATCAAAATAAATTTTTGAACACTGGGGAGCGCACTGCGCATGCGCCGGCCGGCGGGCGCACTGCGCATGCGCCCGTCATTTTCCAATATGGCGGCGCCCATGAAGAGGCCCGGGCGGACGCCGGGCCCGATCGTGGGACATCGGTGGATCGGGAGAGGTGAGTAGGGGGGTCGGAAGGCTGGGGGGGGGGATAGGAAGTGGGGGCAGTGGACCAAAAGAGGAGGGGAGCTGTAAGTGACGGCGGTGACCGATCGCTGCCATCTTTCGGTGGCGGCGGCCGATCACCGCCGTGACTCGGTGTGGGGGGGGTCAGGGCTCGGTCTCCAGCCATGGCAGATGCTATTGCAGCATCGGCCATGGCTGGATTGTAATATTTCACCAATTAAATTGGTGAAATATTACACATTGCTCTGATTGGCTGTTTCACTTTTAACAGCCAATCAGAGCGATCGTGGCCACGGGGGGGTTAAGCCAACCCCCCTGTGGTGAAGCACAAAGGGTCCTGTAACTGCGGGTCGGGTGACCTTTGAGTGACCCCGGTCTCCCGGCCCGCAGGGACGAGATACTTTCATGACGCCACATAGGCGTCATGGGTCGGAATGGCACAGGTTTTCATGACGCCTACGTGGCGTCATGGGTCGGGAAGGGGTTAATGACCTGGCCATTTTTTGCAATTCTGAACAGTGTCCCTTTATGAGGTAATAACTCAGGAACGCTTCAACGGATCCTAGCGATCCTGAGACTGTTTTTTCGTGACATATTGGGCTTCATGATAGTGGTAAATTTAGTCAATAATTTTTGTGTTCATTTGTGAAAAAATTGGAAATTTGGCAAAAATTTTGAAAATTTCGCAATTTTAACCCCTTCCTGACCTGTGACACAGCGTATGTGTCATGAAAGGATCGCGTTCCTGCGGGTCGGGTGACCGGGGTCACTGAAAGGTCACCCAACACGCAGGCAAAAGACCCTTTGTGCTTCACCACAGGGGGGTTGGCTTAACCCCCACGTGGCTACGATCGCTCTGATTGGCTGTTAAAAGTGAAACGGTGCTCCCTTTATTCCGAGCCCCGACGTGTGCCCAAACAGTGGTTTACCCCCACATATGGGGTATCAGCGTACTCAGTAAAAATTGCACAACAACTTTGGGGGTCTAATTTCTCCTGTTACTCTTGGGAACAAAAAAAATTGGGGACTAAAAAAATTATTTTTGTGGAAAAAAAAATTTTTTATTTTAACAGCTCTGCGTTATAAACTTCTGTGATGAACTTGGAGATTCAAAGTGCTCACCACACATCTAGAGGAGTTCCTTGGGGATCTAGTTTCCAAAATGGGGTCACTTGGGGGGGTTTCTACTGTTTAGGCACATCATGGGCTCTGCAAACGTAACATGACGTCCGCAGACCATTCCATCAAGTCGGCATTTCAAAACGTCACTACTTCCCTTCCGAGCCCCGACGTGTGCCCATACAGTAGTTTTCTCCCACATATGGGGTACCAATGTACTCAGGACAAACTGTACAACAACTTTTGGGGTCCAATTTCTCCTGTTACCCTTGTGAAAATAAAAAATTGCGGGTTAAATAAATCAGTTTTTGAGGAAAAAAATAATTTTTTGTTTTTACAGCTCTGCATTATAAACTTCTGTGAAGCACATGGGGGTTCAAGGTGCTCACCACACATCTGGATAAGTTCCTTGGGGGGTCTAGTTTACAAAATGGGGTCACTTTTGGGGGGTTTCTACTGTTTGGGCACATCAGGGGCTCTGCAAACGTAACAAGATGCCCGGAGACCATTCCATCAAGTCGGCATTTCAAAGCGTCATTACATCCCTTCCAAGCACTGACGTGTGCCCAAACAGTGGTTACCCCCCACATATGGGGTACCAGCGTACTCAGGACAAACTGGACAACAACTTTTGGTGTCCAATTTCTCCTGTAACCATTGTGAAAATAAAAAATAGGGGGCTAAAAAAATCATTTTTTGAGAAAAAAAATGATTTTTTATTTTCAGGGCTGTGCTTTATAAACTTCTGTATAGCACCTGGGGGTTCAAAGTGCTCACGTGCATCTAAATAAGTTCCTTAGGGGGTCTTGTTTCCAAAATGGGGTCATTTGTGGGTGAGCTCCAAAGTTTAGGCACACAGGGGCTCTCCAAACACGACATGGTGTCCGCTAACGATTGGAGCTAATTTTCCATTAAAGTCAAATGGCGCTCCTTCCCATCTGAGCCCTGCTGTGCACCCAAACAGTGGTTCCCCCCTCATATGCGACACCAGCGTACTCAGGAAAAACTGGACAACAACTTTTGGCGTCCAATTTATCCTGTTACCCTTGGGAAAATAAAAAATAGGCTAAAAAAATCAGTTTTGAGAAACAAAAATGATTTATTTTCACTGCTCTGCGTTTATAAACTTCTGTGAAGCACTTGGGGGTTCAAAGTGCTCACTACACATCTAGGTAAGCTCCTTGGGGGGTATAGTTTCCAAAATTGGGTCACTTGTGGGGGGTTTCTACTGTTTAGGCACATCAGGAGCTCTGCAAAAGCAACATGACGCCTGCAGAACATTCCATCAATTCTGCATTCCAAAATGGCGCTCCTTCTCTTCTGCGCTCTCCCATACACCAAAACAGTGGTTCCCCCCACATATAGGGTATTGGTGTACTCAGGACAAATTGCACAACAACTTTTGTGGTCCAATTTCTCCTGTTACCCTTGTGAAAATAAAAATAGCGGGCAAAAAAATCATTTTTGAGGAAAAAAATGATTTTTATTTTCACTGCTCTGCGTTATAAACTTCTGTGAAGCACTTGTGGGTTCAGAGTGCTCACAATACATCTAGATAAGTTCCATAATGGGTCTAATTTCCAAAATGGTGTCACATCTGAGGGTTTTTCACTGTTTAGGCACACAGGGGCTCTGCAAACGAGTCATGGTGTCCGCTAACGATTGGAGCTAATTTTCCATTCAAAAGTCAAATGGCGCTCCTTCCCTTCTGAGCCCTGCCGTGCGCCCAAACAGTGGTTTATGACCACATATGAGGTATCTGTGTACTCAGGAGAAAATGCCCAACAAATTTTAGGATCCACTTTATTCTGTTGCCCATGTAAAAATGAAAAAATTGATGCTAAAATAAAATTTTTGTTGAAAAATTAAGAGGTCCATTTTTTCCTTCCACGTTGCTTTAGCTCCTGTGAAGCACCTGAAGGGTTAATAATCTTCTTGAATGTAGTTTTGATTAGCTTGAGGGGTGCAGTTATTATAATGTTGTCACTTTTGGGTATTTTCTCCCATATAGACCCCTCAAAGTGACTTCCAATGTGAGGTGGTCCGTAAAAAAATGGTTTTGTAAATTTTGCTGTAAAAATTAGAACTCGCTGGTCAACTTTTAACCCTTATAACTTCCTAACAAAAAAAATTTTTGTTTCCAAAATTGTGCTGATGTTAAGTAGTCATGTGGGAAATATTATTTATTAACTATTTTGTGTCACATAACTCTCTGGTTTAACAGAATAAAAATTCAAAATTTGAAAATTGCAAAATTTTCGCCAAATTTCCATTTTTTTCACAAATAAACACAAAAATTATCGAAGAATCACTAGGATCAGTTGAAGCGTTCCTGAGTTATTACCTCATAAAGGGACACTGGTTAGAATTGGAAAAAAGAGGATGGGTCATGAAGGGGTTAAATAAAAGTCCACCTAAGTGCTCCATGTTAATAAATTTTCTCCTCTCTACATGACACAGTTTAGCAATCCATTGACTTCACGACTGGAAATTTGCATACTAGAAAATACGGATTTTTGTGTTACTCACCGTAAAATCCTTTTCTCCGAGACGCTCATTGGGGGACACAGGACTGTGTGACTGCGGGTGTATGCTACTGCCACTAGGAGGCTGACACTAAGTAAACATAAAAAAAAGGTTAGCTCCTCCTCCGCCGTATACACCTCAGCACTGGTCACAGGCAAACCCAGTTTAGTGCAAAAAGCAGTAGGAGGCTAAAATAAATCAGAGTTAACACAGATACAGCATATCCAAAAGAAAAAAACTGCTGATATCGACTAATCAGAAAATAGAGTTAACTCAAAACAAAGCCATCCGGCTATTAGGGAGGGAACTGTGTCCCCCAATGAGCGTCTCGGAGAAAAGGATTTTACGGTGAGTAACACAAAAATCCGTATTTCTCCTTCGTCTCATTGGGGGACACAGGACTGTGGGACGTCCCAAAGCAGTCCCTTGGGTGGGAAACGACTCCACAGAGTAATTTATAATTGAACATTGCTTATAGGTGCGCAACCGCACCCTGAAGAATCCTTCTACCCAGACTGGCATCCGCAGAAGCCTGGGTATGGACATTATAATGTTTGGAAAAGGTATGCAGACTGGACCAGGTTGCTGCCTTACAAACCTGTTCCACCGAAGCCTGATGTCGAAGGGCCCAGGAGGCACCCACCGCTCTGGTGGAGTGAGCCTTGATCCCTGCGGGAACCACCGCGCCTCTGATGCGGTAAGCCTCCTGAATGGCTAACCGAATCCACCTAGCCAAGGTTGATTTAGAGGCAGCAAGTCCCTTCCTGCGACCTTCAGGGAGGACAAACAGCGTGTCCGTCTGTCGAAAGGACGCCGTCCGAGATACATATCTCCTGAGTGCTCTCACCAGATCCAACGTATGGAGAGCTTTCTGCACTCGGTGCGTCGGAGCTGGGCAAAATGAGGGCAAAACAATGTCCTCATTAATATGAAATGAGGACACGACCTTAGGCAGAAAAGGTGGTGTTGGTCTGAGCACTACCTTATCCTGATGGAAAAGTAAGTATGGAGCTCGACAAGACAGTGCAGCCAGCTCCGAAACCCGCCTTATGGATGTTATGGCTACCAAAAACACCACTTTCCAGGAAAGAAATGATAGAGAAACTTCCTGCAAAGGTTCAAAAGGAGACTCCTGCAGGACTCCCAGGACTAGATTGAGATCCCAAACATCTAAGGGAGCCCTGTAGGGGGGAACTATATGGACAACCCCCTGAATAAAGGTCCTAACTTGAAAATTAGACGCGATCCTTCGCTGAAAAAGCACTGATAAGGCTGATATCTGGCGTCTAAGCGTACTTGGTGCTAGACCTGAATCTAGGCCTGTCTGGAGAAATGACAGAATGTTTGGAATTGAAAACCGAAGCGGGGAACAATCATGTTCCCTGCACCAAGTAAAAAAGACCCTCCAAGTCCCGTGGTAGATGCGAGCCGAAACAGGCTTTCGGGCGCTAGCCATCGTCGCTGCGACCTTTTTAGAGAATCCAGCCCTGGTCAGGATCCAAGATTCAACGGCCAAGCCGTCAAACACAGGACCGCTGAGTTCTGGTGGTAAACTGGGCCTTGAGAGAGAAGGTCCGCGCGCTCTGGCAGTCGCCAGGGTGCGTCGGCGAGCAATTGTACCAGCTCCGCGTACCATGGGCGACGTGGCCAATCTGGAGCGATTAATATCGCTGGGACCCTTTCTAACCTGATCTTTCTGATCACCCTTGGGAGCAGAGCTATTGGAGGAAACAAGTACGGAAGATGAAACTGATTCCATGGTAGAACCAGGGCATCTACTGCAATTGCCTGAGGATCCCGGTACCGGGAAACAAAGTTGGGCACCTTGGCATTTATCTTGGAAGCCATCAGGTCCACATCTGGGGTTCCCCAGCGTCGGCATATCTGCTGAAAAATCTCGGGATGTAGAGACCATTCCCCTGATGCTATGCCGTGACGGCTGAGAAAATCTGCTGCCCAGTTTTCCTCGCCCGGTATGTGGACTGCTGAAATCACAGAGTGATTTTCCTCTGCCCAGGTCAGAATCTGTTTTACCTCGTGCATGGCCGCCCTGCTGCGGGTACCTCCCTGATGGTTTATGTATGCCACCGCCGTGGCATTGTCCGATTGTATTCGGACTGGGCGGCCCGCCAGATGCTGGTGAAAATGCCTCAAAGCCAGCCGAACCGCTCGGATCTCTAAAATATTGATTGGGAGGGTCGATTCTTGCTGAGACCAAATTCCTTGAGCTGTGTGGTGACGAAACACTGCTCCCCATCCGAGAAGGCTGGCGTCCGTTGTGACTACCAACCAAAAATTTGGAGGAAACAAACGACCCTGTCGAAGAGTGGTTTCCCTCGTCCACCACATAAGAGTCTGTCTGATCTGCAGGGACAGACGACACCGCAGATTGAGGGAGTAAGGGCTCCCGTCCCATACTGCCAAGAGTGCATGCTGAAGGGGGCGAAGATGAAACTGGGCAAATGGAATAGCCTCGATTGCCGCCACCATCCTTCCTAGGACCCTCATGCAAAACCGGATGGTGTGAGGAATTGGTTGGCGAAGTATCCGTACCTCCTGGCGGAGAACTAAGGCCTTGTCCTGAGGAAGAATTACCAACCCCTGAGTGGTGTCGAAATTCATCCCTAAAAAGGTGATCTTCCGAGATGGCACGGGAGATGACTTCTTCATATTCACCAGCCACCCCAAACGAGCAAGGGTGTCTAACGTGATGTTGACACTTTCCTCGCAGGTCTGAAAAGACGGCCCCTTGATGAGGAGATCGTCTAAGTAAGGCAGAATGACTATCCCCCTGGAGTGCAAAATGGACACAACAGCAGCCATGACCTTTGTGAACACCCTGGGGGCTGTGGCTAGCCCGAATGGCAGGGCTGCGAACTGAAAATGAAGCTTGTCGATGGCAAACCGAAGAAACTTTTGATGAGGGGGAAATATGGGAATATGAAGATAGGCATCCTGGATGTCTATAGATGCTAGAAATTCCCCTCTTTCCATGGCTGCAATGACCGAACGGAGAGATTCCATTCGGAAATGCCGAATTTTGACAAATCGGTTTAATCTCTTTAGATCTAGAATGGGCCTTACGGACCCATCCTTCTTGGGTACAATGAACAGGTTGGAATAAAAACCCTGACCCTTTTCGACCTCTGGTACAGGTACAACAACCCCGCTGTGCCGAAGAGACTCGACCGCCTTGAATAAGGCACGACCTCGAGACTCCTCCCTGGGAAGGCGCGAGGGGAAAAAACGATTTGGGGGAAGGCTGGTAAATTCTATTTTGTACCCTGTGGAGACTAACTCCCTGACCCACTCGTCGTGCGTCACTGATAGCCAAGTGGGACGAAACCAGAGTAAGCGGCCGCCTACCCTGGAAAAACTGACCGGATTTTGCCTCCAGTCATTTGTCCCTATACCTTTGGGGTTTGGACCCTCTGGATCTTGGCTGATAAGATCTCCCTCTTCCCAGAGGATTGGTCCTGTAGGTGACCTGGCGATCCTTGGCCTGATTAGGCCGACCTGAGCCGCTGGAGGTGACTGGCATGGCCCAGCCTGGGTTACGAAAGGCTCTAAAACGAGGCTGAGGTTGTCGACGAAAAGGTTGTTTAATCCTTTGCTGAGGAAGGAAATTGCTCTTCCCTCCTGTTGCATCAGATATGAGCTGATCCAATCTCTCGCCAAATAACCGACCACTGTGATATGGTAAAGATGTAAGCGACTTCTTAGAAGTTGAATCCGCTCGCCAGGTTCTTAGCCACAAAGATCTTCTAATGGCAATTGCATTAGCAGCGGCTAATGCTGCGCAATTTGCCGCATCCATGGATGCATTAATTAAGAAGTCTCCAGCAAGAGCTATTTGATTAGAAATCTGGGTTACCTCGGACGGCACCTCTATGCCGTGAAGAGCTCTATTTAGAGACTCTGACCAGGATATCATGGCCTTGGCAACCCAAGTCGCTGCAAAAGAAGGAGAGAGTGCAGAACCTGATGCCTCAAATACCGAACGGGCCAAACTCTCAATTAGACGATCCGTTGGCTCCTTAATAGAGGAACCGCTGGGAATGGAGAGGAGCGTTTTAGATGCCAAACGCGAAACAGGAGGATCAACCGAAGGAGATTCTGTCCACTTCTTAAGGAGCTCAGGAGCAAAAGGATATCTAGTATTGAGAGCCTTTTGTCCAGCAAAGCGCTTGTCCGGTTTCTCCCGGTGGCGCTGCACTAATTCCTCAAACTCAGGATGAGCCCCAAAAACTTTATGGGCTTGCCTGGCTCGTTTAAAGGTCACCTTGTGACCAGAGGTCAAGGTGGACTCATCGTCTATCCCCAGTGTTTGATTGATAGCTTCGATCAAACTGTCAATTGTTTCTTGACTATACTGCGCCTCTATATTAAGTGACTCATCCAAATCGGAATCCGAATATTGATCACTTGCCAAGGGAGAGGGAGAGCGGGAGACGGAACTAAAAGATGCCGAGGCTCCAGACGGCATGGGCGACACAGTATGGGTTCGTTTCCCCTGTGTCTGCCTGGTGCGAGCGCGGCCCCTGCAGGCCTGAGGTTCCTGAGATGTAGCCAAGACAGGTGAACCACTGTCCCTGCTCCTATCGGGAGCTTGAAGGGACTCGACCGCTCTGGTCAATGACGCCACAGATTGAGCCAGGGAAAGGGCCCATTCAGGAGGGCTTGGCGCATTAGGCTCGGCTATAGGAGAGGGTTCCTGAGCCCGTTCAGAGTCACAGGCCTCGCAGACCCGAGCAGTCTGGGCATGCGGAAAAGGGGACCTACAAGCAATGCATGCGGTATAAAGTATCGTATGCGTCTTGGTTCTTTTGGACATTCTGAATCCGTCACAGTACACAATAAACTGGATGTGTCAGTCAGCGGAAGGGGCACAAAAGTGCACAACAATCAGGCTGGAGGTAGTAGCACTCACCCCAGTCCTGTATCCCCGTCACTTAGTGAGTTTCTCCAAATCCAGTGGTGGAATTGCCTGCGGCTCCAATTTTTCAAAAAAGAGCGCTTCTCTATCCAGGAGGAAGCGCTCATGTAGCTGAGCTTCAGAAGGGAGGGTCAAGGAGGCGCGGCCTAGACGTCAGGGCTCCATCCCCCCAACTTCCGGCCGCGGCCTATCCCCGGCAAAAGCCGGGGACTAAATTTGAAACCGCGGCCCAGCGGCCACTGAAGCCGCGATCCAAATTTCCGGCGGAGGCGGCCCCAAAGCGGAGGGCGGTCCCGCCGGAAGGAGACGCCGCCGGAGGCGGAGCCTACCTCCGCGACTGCGCCCCCTCAAGCTGACGCCGGCAAAAAAACTCCGGCCAGCGGCCCAGTCCCCGGAAAAAGCCGGGGACTAGATTTGAAGCCGCGGCCTAGCGCCACTAGAAGCCGCGGTCTAAATTTTCTCCCCCCCGGCGGCGGCCACCCCAAAGTCGGAGCGCGGCCCTGCTGAAGTTGCCGCTCCCGACCTAAGGTGTCCATGGCACGCCGGGACCACTCGCCATGCTCTAGCTTCCTCCCCGGACTTGGGGGGAGGCTGTCTGGAGAGACTGCTGCAGAGAGGAGAGGAACGCCGCCTGGAAGCGGCCCATTGCTACCATATCCTAGTCCAGGAAGCCGGGGATTCTTTTTCCGGAGCGCTGCTGTATCTTTCCCATTTTGGATTTGAAGGTGAGATTCTTCTCCATTCTTCTTCACATGCAGCGCATTAAAGGGGGACTCTCCGTAAAAAGTAAAAAAGGACGGTGCAGGAACCCTAACTCCATCACCCCTTCAGGGGATGAGGAGAGGGACCGTCCGCCACCTTGCAGCACCGCAGTCTAGCATTGGTGGTGCAGTGGGGGCCGCACGGACTAACTCCCGCCTCTGTACAGCCTAGGGCTTCAATACCTTAGGGTGGTCAGGGCTGAGTCCGGCATTTATGTCCCACGTTGCGGGAGAGGATACGATGGAGGCTTTACTCCACGTGCTCGCCCGTTGATGGTTTGGGGAGATCGGACCCTTTCAATAGGATCCGTCGCCCCTATCTCATCTTCGTGGGAAAAAAAAAAAAAAAAAAAAAAAAAAAAATGGTCTGGAAAACCAGACGTGTGCCTCCATCAGACACTAAGCAATAACTGGGTTTGCCTGTGACCAGTGCTGAGGTGTATACGGCGGAGGAGGAGCTAACCTTTTTTTTATGTTTACTTAGTGTCAGCCTCCTAGTGGCAGTAGCATACACCCGCAGTCACACAGTCCTGTGTCCCCAATGAGACGAAGGAGAAAGACTTCTCCAAAACGTAAGAGAATAAGCCATAGAGAAGGTGAGATTGGGAGGACACAGAAAATAAGACTCTCCATTTGATATAGCTTGAAACCTAATGTTCAACAAAGATGATTTTCCTGAATAACACTAAAGAGGTTTTCCATTTTCAGAAAAGCCTGGTCTCCAGAAATAGATGTTATAAACTCACCTCCACGACTTCGCTGCTGCTGCTGCTGCAATTGTCTGTTATTATCTGCAAGAAAAATATTTAGACTTGAGAGTCCTCAGTGGTTGATACCTTCTAATGGCTAACTGAAAAGATGGTAACAAATTGCAAGCTTTCGAGACTACTCAGGTCTCTTCATCAGGCGAAGACTAATACAAAATCTGAAGAATCACATATTTATACACAAGAAGATGTTATTATCTGCAGAATTTACATTGGTAGAACTTTTTAGTTGTGCATAAAAGCGTGGTCAGCCAATTTTGTGCACTTCTGAAAAGAAGAAGACCTCTGAACAGAGACCAGACGGAGTCTAGAGTAACTCTGCTGCCTCATTATTGTGAATGGATCCCGTGGGGAATCGGGTCACTCTGAGATTTAGATGGAAACCCCAAAGTAAATGCTCAGCGTAGAGCGCCAGATAAATGTGATCACAAACGTTATGTAAAATGTTCCCAATAAAAGCTTCAACTCAATCCCCACTCAGGTCCATAATCTGTTAACGGAAATATAGGGGGCTTGCACGTTACTGGTAGTACAAAGGCATTGGAAAAGCGCTATGGCTCCTCACCACCCTAGAAGAAATTCAGCAAATTCTGTGCTCCCAAATACATATGCCCCCCTCTTCTGAGTCCCAGTGTGCATTAACCCTTCATGACCCAGCCTATTTTGACCTTAATGACCTGGCCATTTTTTGCAATTCTGAACAGTGTCCCTTTATGAGGTAATAACTCAGGAACGCTTCAACGGATCCTAGCGATCCTGAGACTGTTTTTTCGTGACATATTGGGCTTCATGATAGTGGTAAATTTAGTCAATAATTTTTGTGTTCATTTGTGAAAAAATTGGAAATTTGGCAAAAATTTTGAAAATTTCGCAATTTTAACCCTTCCTGACCTGTGACACAGCGTATGTGTCATGAAAGGATCGCGTTCCTGCGGGTCGGGTGACCGGGGTCACTGAAAGGTCACCCAACACGCAGGCAAAAGACCCTTTGTGCTTCACCACAGGGGGGTTGGCTTAACCCCACGTGGCTACGATCGCTCTGATTGGCTGTTAAAAGTGAAACGGTGCTCCCTTTATTCCGAGCCCCGACGTGTGCCCAAACAGTGGTTTACCCCCACATATGGGGTATCAGCGTACTCAGTAAAAATTGCACAACAACTTTGGGGGTCTAATTTCTCCTGTTACTCTTGGGAACAAAAAAAATTGGGGACTAAAAAAATTATTTTTGTGGAAAAAAAAATAATTTTTTATTTTAACAGCTCTGCGTTATAAACTTCTGTCATGAACTTGGAGATTCAAAGTGCTCACCACACATCTAGAGGAGTTCCTTGGGGGATCTAGTTTCCAAAATGGGGTCACTTGGGGGGGTTTCTACTGTTTAGGCACATCATGGGCTCTGCAAACGTAACATGACGTCCGCAGACCATTCCATCAAGTCGGCATTTCAAAACGTCACTACTTCCCTTCCGAGCCCCGACGTGTGCCCATACAGTAGTTTTCTCCCACATATGGGGTACCAATGTACTCAGGACAAACTGTACAACAACTTTTGGGGTCCAATTTCTCCTGTTACCCTTGTGAAAATAAAAAATTGCGGGTTAAATAAATCAGTTTTTGAGGAAAAAAATAATTTTTTGTTTTTACAGCTCTGCATTATAAACTTCTGTGAAGCACATGGGGGTTCAAGGTGCTCACCACACATCTGGATAAGTTCCTTGGGGGGTCTAGTTTACAAAATGGGGTCACTTTTGGGGGGTTTCTACTGTTTGGGCACATCAGGGGCTCTGCAAACGTAACAAGATGCCCGGAGACCATTCCATCAAGTCGGCATTTCAAAGCGTCATTACATCCCTTCCAAGCACTGACGTGTGCCCAAACAGTGGTTACCCCCCACATATGGGGTACCAGCGTACTCAGGACAAACTGGACAACAACTTTTGGTGTCCAATTTCTCCTGTAACCATTGTGAAAATAAAAAATAGGGGGCTAAAAAAATCATTTTTTGAGAAAAAAAATGATTTTTTATTTTCAGGGCTGTGCTTTATAAACTTCTGTATAGCACCTGGGGGTTCAAAGTGCTCACGTGCATCTAAATAAGTTCCTTAGGGGGTCTTGTTTCCAAAATGGGGTCATTTGTGGGTGAGCTCCAAAGTTTAGGCACACAGGGGCTCTCCAAACACGACATGGTGTCCGCTAACGATTGGAGCTAATTTTCCATTAAAGTCAAATGGCGCTCCTTCCCATCTGAGCCCTGCTGTGCACCCAAACAGTGGTTCCCCCCTCATATGCGACACCAGCGTACTCAGGAAAAACTGGACAACAACTTTTGGCGTCCAATTTATCCTGTTACCCTTGGGAAAATAAAAAATAGGCTAAAAAAATCAGTTTTGAGAAACAAAAATGATTTATTTTCACTGCTCTGCGTTTATAAACTTCTGTGAAGCACTTGGGGGTTCAAAGTGCTCACTACACATCTAGGTAAGCTCCTTGGGGGGTATAGTTTCCAAAATTGGGTCACTTGTGGGGGGTTTCTACTGTTTAGGCACATCAGGAGCTCTGCAAAAGCAACATGACGCCCGCAGAACATTCCATCAATTCTGCATTCCAAAATGGCGCTCCTTCTCTTCTGCGCTCTCCCATACACCAAAACAGTGGTTCCCCCCACATATAGGGTATTGGTGTACTCAGGACAAATTGCACAACAACTTTTGTGGTCCAATTTCTCCTGTTACCCTTGTGAAAATAAAAAATAGCGGGCTAAAAAATCATTTTGAGGAAAAAAATGATTTTTATTTTCACTGCTCTGCGTTATAAACTTCTGTGAAGCACTTGTGGGTTCAGAGTGCTCACAATACATCTAGATAAGTTCCATAATGGGTCTAATTTCCAAAATGGTGTCACATCTGAGGGTTTTTCACTGTTTAGGCACACAGGGGCTCTGCAAACGAGTCATGGTGTCCGCTAACGATTGGAGCTAATTTTCCATTCAAAAAGTCAAATGGCGCTCCTTCCCTTCTGAGCCCTGCCGTGCGCCCAAACAGTGGTTTATGACCACATATGAGGTATCTGTGTACTCAGGAGAAAATGCCCAACAAATTTTAGGATCCACTTTATTCTGTTGCCCATGTAAAAATGAAAAAATTGATGCTAAAATAAAATTTTTGTTGGAAAAATTAAGAGGTCCATTTTTTCCTTCCACGTTGCTTTAGCTCCTGTGAAGCACCTGAAGGGTTAATAATCTTCTTGAATGTAGTTTTGATTAGCTTGAGGGGTGCAGTTATTATAATGTTGTCACTTTTGGGTATTTTCTCCCATATAGACCCCTCAAAGTGACTTCCAATGTGAGGTGGTCCGTAAAAAAAATGGTTTTGTAAATTTTGCTGTAAAAATTAGAAATCGCTGGTCAACTTTTAACCCTTATAACTTCCTAACAAAAAAAATTTTTGTTTC
>JARQOD010013398.1:0-15749 GCA_033576555.1 Oophaga sylvatica
ACTGTGTACAACATTACTTTACTGACCTGAGTTAATCCTGTATTATATCCAGCGGCACTCCTACTGCGGGTGCGTCCGGGTTACATACATTACATTACTGATCCTTTCTCCTGTATTATACTCCCAAGCTGCGCTCACTATTCGCTGGTGCATCACTGGTACAATGCGCACACCACCAGGTGGTACCAGGGCTTGGGGTACTCGCCCCGACCCATTGATTTTATGGAAGATGTCACGGGCACGGGACTGGGGCCCCGGGGCCCTGGGGGTATGCAAGGGGGGATATTTACGGGGGAATTGTAGTTTAAAATTTTCTGCCCGCCCCCTGTGGTTTCTGATCAACGGGACCAGCCGCAATTGGATCTTCCTAGGGGATGTTATGAGGCAGCAAGGGTTAGGTCTTCCCCACGGGCGGACGGGGTCCCTGGAAGTCTAGGTGGCAGGATTAGTAAATGAAACGTCTCACACAAGGCAATCTTTTTCCAAACCTTTATTTGCAGATGTTTAGGAGGCCCCGGGAAGCGGCGGGGGGAAAATGCATTTTCAAAAAACCCGATGAGCGGGGTTAAGCCCTCCTTTCCTTGTATATGTGGGTAACAAATTTGCTGAACAAGTTAACTCGCTAATCTCCCTTGTTAAAATAGCTGAAACGCCGGCCGACATTGTGGTGGAGCCTTCTATGTCTCTGATTACGATTTTAAAGAACTAAGTCAAATTTTTGCTGATCGGGCTAGACTCCGTTCCCCCCTGACTCCGGTTACGAAACAACGCTTAGGCCCCTTCTGGACTTTTCCCCAAAAAACCCCGGTTTTTTATTACTAGGCGGAAGCCTACAACGCTTGGGCCCCCCGGGTGTGGGGTTAAACTGAGTGGGGGGTCTGTCCCTTTGTCACTTACTTCTCCACCCCCCCTTCCCCCTGCTCTCGCCTTAACATAAGCACGTTAGCAAGGGGCCAAGGGTCAGTTTTCCTTCGTGCTCACTGACCTGTTCCTTTAAATCGTTGGTATAACTCTTTGATTCCTTTCCTCCTTTCTTTTTGGGAAACGGGCACTTTTTCTGAGTAGAGGTTAAGGTAGCTCTGACTAGGCTGGGATGTTCACTTCACCCGTATACCTCCACTTTTGCGGGGCACCAGCCTGTCGGATTCAACTTCTCTCCTCCTCCCCGCTGCTGACGGAAACTGATCTTAAATGGGGGGTGACTCCTCCGGGGCCCCCCCAAAAGGCTTACTGCACTGTCCTAAACAGGAAACAGACTGACTGATAAAACCTTTGCTTGCTACGCAAAACAAAATAGCCTGATTCCCCCTAGGGGGCAATGGAAAAGTGTGGTGAATGAATTCAAGCCTTCATGGTTACCTTTTGTGCATTTTCCGGAAAATGTTGCCTGCGTAGCGGGCCACCACATACATTACATTTTCTGATCCTGATTACATCCTGTAATTTTACCCCAGAGCTGCACTCCTATTTTTCGGGGGCAGTCATGTGTACAACATTTCATTATGATCCTGATTTTCATTTCCCGTATTATACTCCAGACTGCACTCATATTTTGCTGGTGCAGTCATTGGTACAAACATACATTACTGATCTGAGTTTCTTTCCCGTATTAACTCCAGAGCTGCACTCACTTTTCGTGGGAGTCATGTTAATTTAAAAATTTCATTTCTGATCCTGAGTTACATCCTGTATTATCCCAACGCATCATACTGCTGGGGCGTCACGTGTACTTTAATTTAAATTTTGACCTGAGTTACTCCTTTTAAAACTCCAGAGCTGCACTCACATTTGTTTTGGGGCAGTCATGTGTCATACATTACATTTTTGATTGGTTACATCCTTATTTTAAAATCCCAAACTCACTCATATTTTACTGGGCAGTCACTGTGTACTAAATACATTTCTGACCCCGGTTACCTCCGTATTTACCCCCGAGCTGCACTCCCCATTTGCTGGGCAGTATGTATACATACATTTCTATCCTGAGTTACATCCCGAATTATCCCCAAGCTGCCTCACTATTCTGCTGGGGGTCACTATGTACTTCATTAATTACTGATCCTGAGTTTCATCCTTTTTACCCGAGCTCCTCACTATTTTGCTGGTGCAGTCACTGTGTACTACATTACATTTCGACCAGTTAAAACCTGTATTTCTCCAGAGTGCCTCACATTTCTGCTGGTGCAGTCACTGGTACATACTTTCATTACGACCTGAGTTACTCCGTATTAACTCCGGCTGCACTCACTTTTTGCTGGGCAGTCACTGTGTACAAAAATTACATCGATCCTGAGTTAATTCCGTATTATACTCCCGAGTGCACCATATTCGCTGGTGCAGTCAGGTACATACATTACATTACTGATCCGAGTTAAACCCGTATTATACCCAGGCTGCACCCCTATTCTGCTGTGCAGTCACTGTGTACATACATTACATACTGATTCTGAGTTACATCCCGTGTTATACCCCCGAGCTGCACTCAATTCTGCTGGTGCAGTCCTGTGACTACAATACATTATGATCCTGGTTACATCCTGTATTATACTCCAAGCTGCATACATTTTGCTGGTGCAGTCAGTGTCATACTTCTTACTGATCCTGAGTTAAACCGTATTTTACTCCAGACTGCATCACTATTCTACGGTGCAGTCACTGTTACTACATTACGATCCCGAGTTATACCTGATTATCCCCCAAGCTGAACTCACTTTTGCGGGAGCCTGTTACAACATTACTTACTGATCCTGAGTTCCCTCCTTATTAATCCAGGCTGCACTCTGGGTTGGCATTCCGATACTGAAAATATCGGGTATCGCCGATATTGGCTGTAGGGGAATTTCCGATTCCAGACCGTTTTTTTCGTCATATCGGATACCGGAATCGGGTTGTCACTGTCATGTCAGTGTCCTCGGGGGGTCTGTCGGGAGTCAGCGGCACTTACCCGCAGAAAAAATTCCGCGCCAACCCCGGGCTGCTTAAGGCCGCCATCCTTCTCCCCGGGGGTCACAGCATTTCCCCCCCGCGAAAACTGCAGTGCTGCTGGGTAATCGGGGCCCGAAAGCATCACCGAGACGCACCGCCGGGAAGAGGGAATCAGCTGTGGCGCCGGGATGTCGGCTCTCCCTTCATTCCGAGTAGCAAGCGGGACGTCGGGGACACTCGTTACTATGGACCGTGGGACAGGGGTATAGGGGGGGTTTGTTTTTTTTTTTTTTTTACGGGAGACGGGCGTCGCAGGTAAGTGTAAAAAAGAAATGAAAATGTGTTGTCCTTTTATTTATTAAAAAGACTTTTTTCTTTCTGTGTCTTTTTTTTATACTTTAAAAACTTGGGATTAATAATGGATCGGTGTCTTATTTACGCCTCTCCATTATTAACCGGGGGTTATTGTCACCGTGCATCAACGGTGACATTAACCCCTTTTTACCCACTGCCCCCGCTAAAGGCAGTGGGGGAGCCGGGTAAAGTGCCACAATTGACACATCTTTTTATGCGCCCAAATCGGGGCTGCTGTAGCCTGGTTTTCAGGGTGTTGAGGCCAAAATCCCTGGCCTTGCAGTCTTTTAATACCAGCCCGCAGCAGTCGCATTTTTCTTTGGTGGTTAACAAAAAAAAGGGGACCCCCGCCGTTTTTTTTTTGAGGGGATCCCCTATTTTGTTAAACCCCAAGAAGCAGACGCTGTGCCTGGTATTAAACAGCTTTCAAGGTCCCCTGATATTTGGGCCTTACCATCTGAAAACCAGGCCTCCGGTTCTGCTTTAAGGTGGGTTTAAAAAAAAATAGGGGGCCCCTACGCCCTTTTTTTTTCGAGGGGGTCCCTTTTTTTGTTAACCCGCAAGCTAAGCAGACTGCTTGGCCTGGTTTATCAGGCAGGGAAGGTCCATGGATATTGGATCTTACCACCTGAAAAACCAGGCCCAGCGGTTTGCTTCTTGGGCGGTTAAAAAAATGGGGGGCCCCCACCCCAAATTTTTTTTTCCGGGGGGATCCCCTTTTTTTGTTATCAGCCAAGATATGCAAACTGCGGGCCGGGTATTTCAGGTTGCAAGGTCCTGGATCTTGGATCCTTTCCAGCCAAAAACCCAGGCCTCAGCGTCTGCTTCATCGGCGGGTTAAAACAAAAATAGGGGGGACCCCACGCCATTTTTTTTCGAAGGGACCCCTATTTTTTTTAAATCATTTCCCTCTGACGTCACTGATTTGCCCCGGGCTGACCTGAATGAAAGGGGAAAAAATTCCAATTTCCACTTCCCCCCCTGTGGGGCAGGAGAGGGCCATTCATTTGGGGGTTTACGTGGGGTGCGCATTAGCTGCGTCCCTCATTAAACTTTAACCCTTTCTGAAGGTTACACCGTGGCCCCTACTGTACATCGGATTGGAAAGAATAATTTTGCTTTATTTTTTTATTTTTATTACGGGAAAAAGGGTTTTTTAGCAGGTAAATATAATTGGTAAAAAACTGTGTGATTTTTTCTTTAAACTTCTTTTTTTTAAAGTGTTTGTGTTTTGATTTTTCTTTCATACAAAAGATTAATAATTGATAGTTGTCAAATTTAACAGCTCTAAATTTTAAAGGGTTAAAGTGACCTTTAAAATTAAAAGGCTTTTTAAACCCCCTTATTAACCCATTCGCCACCGTAAGGGAAAGGGGAATAGACGGGCAAAGTGCCGAAAGGGCAAATCTAATTAGAGATTTGCCCTTTCGGGGGTCGGGGGCAGATTTTTAATACCGGGGGGGCCAAAAAAAAATGGCCCCTCTGGGCTATTTTTATCTGCCCCCCTCACTGGTTTTGTCTTTTGGGTTGCAAAAATAGGGGGGAGCACACGCATTTTTTTTCAGAAATTTTTTCACCTCATATAATATACATGTCTTAAATTTGTGCCCAATTATAATTATAATTTTTTTTAATTTTTTCTACACTTCACATAGATAATCCGCTAATTCAATTCCCGGCTTTTGTGAAAAGCGAAACCCACTAAAAGGACACTTGGTGTACATAGGTTAACCATGTTTTTTCATTAGTTTGATATCTGATTTGCACAAAAATTACTGATGTAAGTGTGAAAAATTTCACCCCTTAGGGGGTTAATTAAAGTTAAATTCGTACAAAAATCCGTTTTTTTACAACGAATTTACACCTTTAATTAACCCCTACAGTGTGAAAATTTTTTCACCTTACACTCATGAATTGTTTTGCAAATCAGATGCAAAAGGGCGAAAAAACATGGGTTTAACCCATGTACACCCAAGTGCATTTCTGTCGGGGTTCTGTCTTTTTACAGAAGCCGCTTTAAAAACCCCCAATTGAATCAGAGGATATTTTACTATGTAAAGTGTAAAATATACATATATGATTTACATGTCACAATGCATGTTATTAATATATGTATTAATTTTTGTTTTTTAAGTTTTACAAGAAAGAATGGGGGGTTTTTTTAGTTCGATATTTTTTTCCCCGACTTTTCAGGGGCTTCCGGTATCGGTATGGGGATCGCCGATATTTTAATGGTATCGGCTACCCTTCCGATTTTTATACTTTTGGATACGGAAAAATATCGCTCAACAAAATACTGCACTCCTATTCTGCTGGCGTCACGTGTATATACATTACATTACTATCCGAGTTCTCCGTATTATACCCGAGCTCCTCACTTTTGCTGGTGCAGTCCTTGTCATCTTTACTTACTGACCCCCGAGTTAACTTGTATTTTAAAACCCCCGACTCATCACTATTTGCTGGGGCATCACGTGTACTACATTACATTTCTGATCCGATTACATCCCCGTATTATATCCAAACTGCACTCACTATTTTGCGGTGCAGTCCAGAGTACATCATTACATTTCTGATCCCGAGTTAAACCCGTATTATACCCAGAGCTGCACTCACTTTCTGTGGTGCATCACTTTGTACATCATACATTACTGACCCTAGTTAATTTGTATTATACTCCAAGGGGCACCACATTTGCTGGTTCAGTCACTGTGTACATACATTAATTACTGACCTGAGTTACCCCCTGTAAATACCCAAGCGCACTCACTATTTTACTGGGCGTCCGTGTCTACATACAGACCGAGTTACTCCGTTTTTACTCCGAGCTGCCTCTTTTTTGTGGGCATCCCCGTGTACATACATTACTGATCCCGAGTTTCACCTGTATTATATCCAAGCTGCACTCACTATTCGCTGGTGCATCACTGTGTACATAATTACTTCTGATCCTGAGTTACATCCTGATTATACTCCAGCTGCATAATTTTCTGGGCAGTCACTGTGTAAATACATTACTGACCGAGTTACATCCTGATAATACCCCCGAACTGCACTCATTATTCTGCTGGGCAGTCACTGTGTCATACATTACATCACTGATCCTAAGTTACCTCCGTATTATACTCCAGGCTGCATCACTATTCTGCTGGTGCAGTCATGTGTACAATTACATTACTGATCTGAGTTACATAATGTTTATCCTCCAGCGCACTCACTATTCTGCTGGGCAGTCACTGTGTATATACATTACTGATCCTGAGTTACATCCTGTTTTACTCCAGAGCTGCGCTCACTATTTGCTGGTGCAGTCACAGTGTACATACATTACATTACTGTCCGTACTGATCCCGTGTGGGCAGGGGGTGTACTGGTCGGCCCTCCATGTGGAGTGTGTGTGGCGGGGGTGTATGGTCGGCCCACAACTATGGGGTGTGTGGTGGGGTGTACTGGTCGGCCTCTTGTTGAGGGGTATGTGGCTGGGGTATACTGGTCAGCCTCCCTGTGGGTATGTGGCTGGGGATATCGGCCCCCTGTGTGGGTGTGTGGCGGGGGTTACTGGTCGGCCCCCCGTTGTGGGGTGTGTGGCGGGGGTATACTGGTCGGCCCCCGTTGTGGGGTGTGTGCGGGGGTTACTGGTCGGCCCCTGTTGTGGGGTGTGTGGCGGGGGTGTACTGGTCGGCCCCCAGTTGTGGGGTGTGTGGTGGGAGGTGTACTGGTCGGCCCCCATTGTGGGGTGTATGGCAGGGGTATACTTGTCGGCCCGCCGTTGTGGGGGTGTTGGTGGCGGGGGTATATGGTCGGCCCCGCCGTTGTGGGGTGTGTGGCGGGGGTATACTGGTCGGCCCAACGTTGTGGGGTGTGTGGCGGAGGTATACTGGTCGGCCCCCCGTTGTGGGGTGTGTGGCGGGGGTGTACTGGTCAGCCCACTGTGTGTGGCGTGGGGTGTACTGGTCGGCCCCCCGTAATGAGGTGTGTGGCGGGGGATTGTACTGGTCGGCCCCGCCGATGTGGGGTGTGTGGCGGGGTATACTGGTCGGCCCCCCGTTGTGGGGGTGTTTGTGCTGGAGTGTACTGGTTGGCCCCCTGTGTGGGGTGGGGTGTACTGGTCGGCTCCCTGTGTGTGGTGGGGGGTGTACTGGTCAGCCCCCCGTAGTGAGGTGTGTGGCGGGGGGGTATACTGGTTGGCCCCCGTGTGGGGTGTGTGGTGGGGGGTATACTGGTCGGCCCACCCGTTGTAGGGAGTGTGGCGGGGGTATACTGGTTGGCCCCCCGTTGAGGGGTGTGGGCGGCTGTATACTGTTCGGCCCCCTGTGTGTGGCGGGGGGTGTTCTGGTCGGCCCCCCGTAGTGAGGTGTGTGGCGGGTGGTGTACTGGTCGGCCCCCCATTGTGGGTGTGTGGTGGGGGGTATACTGGTCGGCCCCCGTTGTGGGGTGTGTGGTGGGGGTGTTACTGGTCGGCCCCCTGTTGTGGGGTGTGTGGCGGGAGGTGTACTGGACGGCCTTCCGTTATAAGTGTGTGGCGGGGGGCATACTGGTCGGGCACCGTTGTGGGTGTGTGGCGGGGAGTTACTGGTCGGACCCCCGTTGTCGGGGGTGTGGCGGGGGTATACTGGTCGGTCCCCCATTGTGGGGTGTTTTGTGGGGAGTTGTACTGGTCAGCCCCTTGTGTGTGGTGGGGGTGTACTGGTCGGCCCCCCGTAGTGCGGTGTGTGGCGGGGTATACTGGTCGGCCCGCCGTTGTGGGGTGTGTAGTGGGGGTATACTGGTAGGCCCAACGTTGTGGGGTGTGTGGCGGGGGTATACTGGGTCGGCCCCCCATTGTGGGGTGTGTGGCGGGGGTGTACTGGTCAGCCCACTGTGTGTGGCGTGGGGTGTACTGGTCGGCCCCCCGTAGTGAGGTGTGTGGCGGGGGATGTACTGGTTGGCCCGCCTATGTGGGGTGTGTGGCGGGGGGGTATACTGGTCGGCCCCCCGTTGTGGGGTGTTTTGCGGGGAGTGTACTGGTCGGCCCCCTGTGTGTGGGTGGGGTGTACTGGTCGGGCCCCCTGTGTGTGGTGGGGGGTGTACTGGTCGGCCCCCCGTAGTGAGGGTGTGTGGCGGGGGGTATACTGGTTGGCCCCCCGTTGTGGGGTGTGTGGCGGGGGTATACTGGTCGGCCCCCTGTGTGTGGCGGGGGGTTTTCTGGTCGGCCCCCCGTAGAGAGGTGTGTGGCGGGTGGTGTACTGGTCGGCCCCCATTGTGGGTGTGTGGTGGGGTAGTACTGGTCGGCCCCCCATTGTAGAGAGTGTGGTGGGGGGTTAACTGGTTGGCCCCCCGTTGTAGGATATGTGGTGGGGGGTGTACTGGTCGGCCCCCTGTTGTGGGGTGTGTGGCGGGAGGTGTACTGGACGGCCTCCCGTTGTAAGTGTGTGGCGGGGGTATACTGGACGGGCACCCGTTGTGGGGTGTGTGGCAGGGAGTTACTGGTCGGACCCCCGTTGTGGGGTGTGTGCGGGGGGTATACTGGTCGGCCCCCCGTTGGTGGGGTGTGTGGCGGGGGGTATACTGGTCGGCCCCCCCTTGTGGGTTTTGTGGTGGGGGGTTGCTGGTGGGCCCCCCGATGAGGTGTGTGGCGGGGGGTATACTGGTCGGCCCCCCCGTTGTGGGGGGTTGTTCGGGGGGTGACTGTTTGCCCCCCCTTTTGGGGGGTGTGGCGGGGAGATCAGTCGGCCCCCCCTTGTGGGGTGTGTGGCGGGGAGTTATGGACGGCCCCCCTTGTGGGGTGTGTGGGGGGAGTTACGGGGCGGTCCCCCCTTGGGGTGTGTGGGGGGGTTTCTGGTCGGCCCCTTGTTGTTGCGGGGGGGGTACTGGTCGGCCCCCCCCATGGGGTTGGCGGGGTTACTGGGCGGCCCCCCTTGTGGGTGGTGACGGGGGGTATATGGGCAGGGCCCCCGTGTGGGCGGGGGGTGTACTGGTCGGCCCCCCTAGGAGGTGTGGCGGGGTTATGGTCGGCCCCCCTTTTGGGGGGGGCGGGGGGGTACTGTCCCCCCTGGTGGGCGGGGGGGGTTCTGGCGGCCCCCCGTAGTAGGGGTGTGGCGGGGGTATTGGGGGCCCCCCCTTGGGGGGGTGGAGGGGGGGTTTTGGTCGCCCCCCCGTTGTGGGGGGGGGTTCGGTCGGCCCCCCGTTGTGGGTGTGTGGAGGGGGTGTCTTGTCCCCCCTTTTTGGGTGTGTGGTGGGGGTTTCTGGTCCCCCCCCTATTTAGGGGTGGGTGGGGGGTAAAAGGTTTGGGCCCCCCCCTTTGGGGTGTGGGGGGGGTTACTGGGCGGCCCCCCTTTTGGGGGGTTGGGGGGGTTCTGCGCCCCCCCCTTGTGGGGTTTTTGGGGGGGGTTCTGGCGGCCCCCCTTGTGGGGTTTGTGGGGGGTTTCTGGGGGGGCCCCCCGTTGTGGGGTGTTGGTGGGGGTGTACGGGTGGGCCCCCCTTTTTGGGGGGTGTGGGTGGGGGTTACGGTGGGACCCCCTTTGTGGGGTGGTGGGGGGGGGGGTATACGGTCGGCCCCCCTTGTCCCGGTGTGTGGCGGGGGGAACTGGTCGGCACCCTGTTTTGGGGTGTGGGGGGGGGGTATCGGGTCACCCCCCCAATTAAGGTGTGTGGCGGGGGTATTCGGTGGGCCCCCCCCATTGTGGGGTTGTGTGGCAAGGGGTGTACTGGTCGGCCCCCCAAGTGAGGGGGTTGGCGGTGAGTTACTGGTCGCCCCCTCTTGGGGGGTGGTGGCAGGGGGGCACTGGTCCCCCCCACGTTGGGGGTGGTGGGGGGGGGTGTACTGGTGGGCCCCCCGTTGTGGGGGTGTGGCAGGGGGTGCATGGTCGGCCCCCCGTTGGGGGTGTTGGCGGGGCATGTTCACCCGCCCCCACAATTGTGGGTTACCAGGGCAAGGGGTACCAACCCGGGCCCCATGGAATTAGGGGGGTTTTGTCACGGGTAGTGTGGCTCGGTCTGGGGCCCTGGGGTCTGGCGTAGTTGGGGAATATTACGGGGGATTGATTTATGTACAGTTGTGCGCCCCCTTAGCTTCTGGTAATAGTACCAGCGCTGCTGTGTCTCTGAGGGGTGGTGAGGCAGTAGATGTCGGGTCCCCCCAGGTGGGACGGGGGTCCCCAAATCTATGTATTGGGAAAGTCGAGTGAGATAAAGAACACAGTTCACAGGGGTCAGGTTTTTCCTACCTTTACTTGCAAGAAAAAGGCAGGCCCCAGGGGGCGACCAAAGGAATTACTTAAACGGCGCGGGACAATTTTAGGGCCTCCTTTAACCCCAAAAAAACGATACAACCACCTGAGCGTATTTCCCCTCAATCTCCAGCTAATCTTTAGCACCTCCCCAAATCGTTAGTTTGGGGGCCTCCGGAAAGGGAGTAATTCTTCGTGGTCCTGCAAACTCCAAAGTCTTCCCCCCCTCCCCCTGACCCCATTACGTACTATATAAGGGCTTGTCTGCCGCCCCTGGGGGCCCGGAAATTTCCGGGT
Organism: Oophaga sylvatica; assembly: GCA_033576555.1. Classification (NCBI taxonomy): domain Eukaryota; kingdom Metazoa; phylum Chordata; class Amphibia; order Anura; family Dendrobatidae; genus Oophaga; species Oophaga sylvatica. Next base: position 10,785 of record JARQOD010013398.1, read on the forward strand.
TTTCCTGCACGTGTTGAAAAAAACAGTGACCCTTCGGTCCCCAGTGGGGGCAATGTGCTGGTTTTCTGCAACCTGTAGCACTAATTCATAATCCACTTGCCTTTTCCCCTTGTCCACGCGGGGTAACAAAAGCACTCTTACTAGCCAAGGTCGAGCATCACTTCTTTCCTTTTTTTTCCTTCCAATGAATTGCCACGTGCTCAGTTATCACGGCGGAGCACGCCCCTCTGAACCTGATACCGCCCTTAAGACGGGGTGCAAAGACTTTCCGTGCTATTACTTTCCTTTCTTCGTATCGATTTTAAACAGCTCTACTAGCTAAGGTGTTTCAAACACCTTAACCAGACCCCTAAAAACGGTATGAAGCGGCTAGACTTTTTCCCCCCTCCAAACGTTTCCCCACAGAAGTCTAACCCTTACCCACCGTCCTCATGTCCAAGCAGGAAAGACCACAAAAATCACTCCAACCCCAACTACCTTTGACCACCCCCTGAGTATACTCCCCCCCTAGGGGTGTGTCAGGTGTGTAGGTAAATTTTTTTGCATTAAGCTGCCTCCGCCATCACTCTCCAGGTCTGCGTGTGCCTCCCCGGGGGCTACACTTCCCCCAGGAAACGACAGCACCCGGGCTGTGAAAAAAAAAGACATTTTGTTTATGAAATAACAAAAAACAATAACATTTTCCCATCCGGGAGTGGGAAATCTTGAACGTTACAAATTTATAAAAATAAAAATACAAAGGCATTCAAAAAATACATATAAGTACTTGTGAAGGCCCCCGCACCAAACCTTCAACGTGGGCCCGGGGTGGGCTGCAGGACGCCCGATTGCAGACCTCACCAGTCCCCACCCCAAAACGGGTTTTTTTTTTTTTTCAAGGAAAGGGAGGATGGTTTTGTAAACCAAAGAAGGCCCCAAACGCAACTATTACAAGAAAGTTCCGGGTTAGCATAGTCCTTAACCTCAAAAGTCCTTTTTGTAAAAAAAAGACATAAAAATCACATTTTAAAAGTGCAACTGTTTTTCATAACATTTAAATTACATTTCCCAATTACCCAGGGGCATTCTAAACTAAAAATTTAAATATTCATTTATAAAACCCCTGTGAAAAACTTTTCAAAAACATTTTAAACATTTGCTTTTACTTGGGTGACCCGATAGGGATCCACCAACTCTTTACTATTTTTTCATTTTTGCAAATACTTTTTCCACACTTTTTCCACCCCGGGGGCTGGAACCGCAAGGGCCCTCGACCCAAGACCAGCAAATCATGTGCTTTCGTCAGGGGCTGGGGTTTCGACAGTTTTTTGCTAACCTCCAGGGCGCAACTGGTACAGTCTCTCCACATGAACCCTTTTCGTCTCAATTACTGTTGCTAAGGACCCCGTTAGGGATTGCGTCGAGACTGTTCGCACGTTGCTGAAAGAGGTGACTTTAATTCGTGATGCCCTCTGGGGCGTAGTTCGATGACTTTGAAGGGGGCGATGTGGGGCAAAGGCCGATGCGCTGGAGCGGGGAAAGGGGGCGCTGCGTAATGGGGCGGGACCGCGTCGGACGGGGTCGCGGACGAGGGCGTTCGGATCCCCCCCTTCATTCCCCCAAAGGGCGATAGGGGCTATATCTCCGTTCCTAAGTCCCCCCCGGGGTACCTTGCGAGGTAGATTCCCGCACGCCCGCGACAAGACCCTGGGGAGAGGCCCGGTTCACGATAAAGCCCCACCCTTCCCGGGCGGAACTCATCCACACCCCCGCCGCCGCGGTTCCCGTAAGGTACCTTTGTCGCGACGGACTCTCCTTGTCGGAAAATCAGCTCGGCATATTGTCGCTGGGGTTCCTCTGGATTTCCCGCTCCCCTCCTGCGGGCCCTTTGTCCCCTAAAAGCCCTTGCCATTCTTGCCCCCTGGGGGTGTAGGCGCGTCATCCAGGCGCGCCATTTCGTCCCATCCACATCTGGTAGGCCCGGACAGGCCCCTCCGGTGCCCCCGCCGGGGACCGATAATCTCTGCGGCCTCGGCCGGGGGGGCGTTGGGTTTGGCGTACCTCCTAAAACCTCCCCCCGCTTCCACCGTTTCCCGGTGGGGTAGGAACGGACTTTGGGGGGCACCTCCGGTTGCTCCTTGCCTTGGGCACAACTCTTCTTTTTTTGGAATCGTGGGGGTTCATTGGGGGAGGGACGCCGTGTTCGTCTTTTTCATTTCGGGTTTCATGGCCCTTCTCTACCCTCCTCCATCCAGGTTGGCTTTTTTTTAGGCGTGGTTCTCCTCCCGAACCTCTAACAACCCCTGTTGCAGGTGCGGATTGCATAAGCCCCGATGCCGATGGCAGTTTTGGCGGGGGCCGGGGCCTCCCTTTCCTCCGCTGCTCCCTCGGCTCAACGTCCTGCCTCCATCATGTTCCAGAAGATTCTTTTTTTTTTGCGGAGACACCCCCGGTCTCTTCCTGGAGGGGGGGGTTTGGCCCTCCTCCTCCAGGGGAAGGGGAAGAGGGGGGACCTCCTTTGCTGTAGGGCAGGCCGCTGTTGTAGAGCACTTTGAGGGGGCGGCATTTTCTTCGCCCAAGGGGGGTAGCCCCACGGGGTACCCCACCTTCTTCTCCAGCCCTGAGGGCGGAAAAAGGGCGACAAAAATGGCTTTTTGGCGCCAAAATGCAAACGCCCCTTTCCCCAAAAACAGTCCTTAGGCACACAGGGTCGAAATTTTCGCGAGTTTTCGTACCTGTTCGTGACCCCAAAAAATTTGTGACCCCCCACCACAATTGTGGGTTACCGGGGCAATGGGGTACCAAGCCGAGCCCGGGAAGTCTATGGGGGTTTTGTCACAGGTAGCGTGGCTCGTCTGGGGCCCCCTGGCGGTCCTGGCTATTTTGGGGGAATATTTACAGGGATTGTTTATGTACAGTTCGTGACGCCACCTGAGTCTTCGGGAATTTGTCCCAGGCTGCTGTAATCTCTGGGGGGTGGTGAGGCAGCTGATGTGGTCCCCTCAGTGGGATGTCCCTCAAACTAGTGAGTTTGAAGTCGATGAGATAAAGAACACAGTCTCACCGGTCAACGTTTTCCATACCTTTACTTCAAGATGATAAGGCAGGTCCCCGGGGGCGACCCAAGGGGGTGTTCTTGGACGGCAGCTTGGGCAGTTAGGGGGCCTCCTTTAACTCCAATAAAAGAGTACAACCAGCCTGAAGCGTAGTTCCCTCAAAAACTCCACTAATCTTTACTGTACCTGCCCATCACTAGGTTAGGGGCCTTCCTGTAAGGGGCGAAATTTTTCGGGTCCCCGCAAACCCAAAGTCTTCATCCCCTGCCCCCATTTTTTAAATGACTATAAGGGTTGTCTCCCGACCCAGGGGCCGGGAGATTTTGGTTTTTTCCTGTCCGTGCTTGAAACAACAGTGACCCCCGGTCCCCAGTGGGCCGGGAGCAAGTGCGAAATTCTCAATCCTGTACACAATTCTATAAACCCCTTGCCTTTTGCCTTGTCCACGCTGGGAAAATAAGCACCTTTTCTACCAAGGGTCCCAGCATCACTTTTTTCCTTTTTTTTTTCCCAAGAAGTTACCCAGTGCTCAGTTATCACAGGCAGAGCCGTTCGACCTGATACCGTCCTCTAGACAGGGATGTGAAGACTTTTCCGTCTATTTCTTCTCCTTTCTTTAATGTATGCTGAGGTGAACAGCTTGATGACTAAGGGGTATCCAAAAACCCCATAAAACTCCACTATTAACTGGGAGAAAGGCTGACTTTTTCCTCCCTCCAAACTCTTCTCAAGAAGTCTAAGCTTACTCCAACGTCCTCACGCCGAAGACAGGAACAGACTCACTAAAATCACTCCAACCCTACTACCTTGCCACTCCCTCTGAGTAACTCCAACCCAGGGGTTGTCTAGTTGTGTAGAGTGAATGGATATTTAGCATTAAGCTGCCGTCTCGCCAAACACTTCCAGGGTACTCGTGTGCCACCACCAGGGCTCACAGCATACTGGTCGGCCCCCTGTTTGGGTGTGTGGCAGGGGGGGAAACTGGGGGCCCCCCGTTGTGGGGTGTGGGTGGGGAGTTGGAAAACCCCCCTAGTGAGGGGGTGGTGGGGGTAACTGGGCGGGGGCCCCCCCGTTTTGGGGGGTGTGGCGGGGGTGATGGTCGGGGGCCCCCGTTGTGGGGTGTGTGGGGGGGAGTTACTAGTCGGCCCCCCTTGTGGGGTTTGGGGCGGGGGGTTACGGACGGCCCCCCCCTTTTGGGGGTGGCGGGGAGTTATGGACGCCCCCCGTTGTGGGGTGTGGGCGGGGTTATGGTCGGCCCCCTGTGTGTTCGGGGGGTCGGTCGGGCCCCGTGTGGGTGTGTGGTGGGGTTTGGCGGCCCCCCCGTTTGGGGGGTGTGACGGGGGGGAATGGCAGACCCCTGTGTGTGGCGGGGGGGGTATGGCAGCCCCCGTAGTGGGTGTGTGGGGGGGGGTACTGGTTTGGCCCCCCGTGTGTGGCAGGGGGTGTATGGGGACCCCTTTGGGGTGTGTTCGGGGGGGGTACGGTCGGCCACCTGTGTGGCGGGGGGGGGTATGGTCGGCCCCCCCTTTGTGGGGTGGTGGCGGGGGGGGGTCTGGGCGGCCCCCCATTGTGGGGTGCGGGCAGGGGGGTACTGGGCGGCCCCCCGTTGTGGAGTGTGGGTGGGGGGTTTGGCGGCCCCCCCCAGTGAGGTGGGGCGGGTGGTATACTGGCGGGGGGGCCCCCCCCTTGTGGGGGGTGTGGTGGGGGGTACTGGGCGGCCCCCTTGTGGGGGTGGGCGGGGAGTTTCTAGTCGGGCCCCCCCCTTGTGGGGGGTGGGGGGATTACTGGACGGCCCCCGTTGTGGGGGTTGGGCGGGGAGTACTGTTGGGCCCCCCGTTGTGGGGGGTGTGACGGGGGGATACTGGGCAACCCCCGTTGGGGGGGGGGTGTCTGGGCACCCCCCCTATGAGGGTTTTGGCGGGGGGTTTTG
>JARQOD010013399.1:0-15744 GCA_033576555.1 Oophaga sylvatica
TTATGCTTTGTTACCGATTTAAAAAGACAGTAAAATAGTGATTTTTGGACATAATGCCTGTGTGTTGCCTCATTACTGCGTGCCCAGCCTCAGCCTACCAGAGCGAATCCCTACAATATACACATATACATATATATATACACACACACATATGTCATTGAAACACGATATATATATATATATATATATATATATATATATATATATAATATATATATACATACACAGTACAGAACAAAAGTTTGGACACACCTTCTCGTTTAAAGATTTTTCTGTATTTTCATGACTGAAAATTGTACATTCACACTGAAGGCATCAAAACTATGAATTAACACATGTGGAATTATATACTTAACAAAAAAGTGTGTAACAACTGAAATTATGTCATATTCTAGGTTCTTCAAAGTAGCCACCAAGCTTTGATGACTGCTTTGCACAATCTTGGCATTCTCTTGATCAGCTTCAAGAGGTAGTCACCGGAAATGGTTTTCACTTCACAGGTGTGCCCTATCAGGTTTAATAAGTGGGATTTCTGGCCTTATAAATGGGGTTGGGACCATCATTTGTGTTGTGCAGAAGTCTGTGGATACACAGCTAATAGTCCTACTGAATAGACTGTTAGAATTTGTATTATGGCAAGAAAAAAGCAGCTAAGTAAAGAAAAATGAGTGGCCATCATTACTTTAAGAAATGAAGATCAGTCAGTCCGAAAAATTGGGAAAACTTTGAAAGTGTCCCCAAGTGCAGTTGCAAAAACCATCAAGCGCTACAAAGAAACTGGCTCACATGAGGACCGCCCCAAGAAAGGAAGACCAAGAGTCACCACTGCTTCTGAGGATAAGTTTATCCAAGTCACCAGCCTCAGAAATCGCAGGGTAACAGCAGCTCAGAGACCAGGTCAATGCCACACAGAGTTCTAGCAGCAGACACATCTCTACAACAACTGTTAAGAGGAGACTTTGTGCAGCAGGCCTTCATGGTAAAATAGCTGCTAGGAAACCACTGCTAAGGACAGGCAACAAGCAGAAGAGACTTGTTTGGGCTAAAGAACACAAGAAATGGACAATAGACCAGTGGAAATCTGTGCTTTGGTCTAATAAGTCAAAATTTGAGATCTTTTGTTCCAACCACGTCTTTGTGCAAAGCAGAAAAGGTGAACTGATGGACTCTACATGCCTGGTTCCCACCGTGAAGCATGGAGGAGGAGGTGTGATGGTGTGGGGGTGCTTTGCTGGTGACACTGTTGGGGATTTATTCAAAATTGAAGGCATACTGAACCAGCATGGCTACCACAGCATCTTGCAGTGGCATGCTATTCCATCCGGTTTGCGTTTAGTTGGACCATCATTTATTTTTCAACAGGACAATGACCCCAAACACACCTCCAGGCTGTGTAAGGGCTATCTGACCAAGAAGGAGAGTGATGGGGTGCTACGCTAGATGACCTGGCCTCCGCAGTCACCAGACCTGAACCCAATCGAGATGGTTTGGGGAGAGCTGGACCGCAGAGTGAAGGCAAAAGGGCCAACAAGTGCTAAGCATCTCTGGGAACTCCTTCAAGATTGTTGGAAGACCATTTCCGGTGACTACCTCTTGAAGTTCAAGAGAATGCCAAGAGTGTGCAAAGCAGTCATCAAAGCAAAAGGTGGCTACTTTGAAGAACCTAGAATATAAGACATAATTTCAGTTGTTACACACTTTTTTGTTAAGTATATAATTCCACATGTGTTAATTCATAGTTTTGATGCCTTCAGTGTGAATGTACAATTTTCATAGTCATGAAAAAAAAACAGAAAAATCTTTAAATGAGAGGGTGTGTCCAAACTTTTGGTCTGTACTGTATATATATTTATAGTTCATAGAGTTCTACATAGCATAATAGCCGCTAAATCAATTGCCGACTTCAGTAAAATCATTACCGAACCCGACATGATGTGACACATGGTTTACATACAGTAAACCATGTCATATCAAAACGATTTATATATGTCAGTGTTTAATCAATTTAGTAGTTTGTTAGAAAAAATTTGGAACTCTAGGGGTTAAATTTAAGGCTATAATCGCGGAAAAAAATTGCGTGGGCTCCTGCGCAATTTTCTCTACCAGAGAGGGAAAGCCAGTGAGTGAGGGCAGATATTAATAGCCTAGAGAGGGACCACTGTTTTTGGGCCCCCATGGCGACAAACATCTGGCCCCAGCCACCCCAGAAAAGGCGCATCTATAAGATGCGCCTTTTCTGACAATTAGCCTCTCTATTTCCATTGCCTTTAGCAGTGGCTCATGGGTTAACAAGGGGTTAATGTCACCTTGCTATTGAAAGGTGACATTAATCCGGGTTAATAATGAAGAGGTGTCCCCAGAAGCATGACCTGGGCATAATGCACTGGTCACTACAATGTACTAGTGATTACAATGGCAGTTTGAAATTTTCACTCAGCAACACCCACTACTGCTTGTTTCTGGAAAATACCCATTGAGTCAAAATTGTCATCTGTACATAAATTCCCAAAAAGGGATTCTGCCGTCTAGCACTTAGGGGCTCTGTATATGGAGTCTGTAAACTATCCTAGAAAAATCTGCTTTTCTGGAGGCAAATGGCGCTCCGTCCCTCGATAGTCTCGCGGTGTGGCTTAGCAGTACTGTACAGCCACATATGGGGTATTTCTACATTCAGCAGAAATTGACGGACAAATTTTGGTGCCATTTTTACACATTTCCCAGTGTGAAAATGTAAAATCTGGGGCTAAAACAAAATTTTAGTAGAAAAAATTTAACTATTTTTTCTTCACTGCCCAATGGTATAAAATTCTGTGACACACCTTTGGTGTCAATATGATCACTGCACCCCTAGATGAATTCATTGAGAGGTGCAGTTTGTAAAATGGGGTCACTTATGGGGGTTTCTCTGTTCTCGCACCTCAGGGCTCTACCAATGTGACATGGCAACGTCAAACCAGTCCAGCAAAATCTGAACTCCAATATGGTGCTTCTTCTCTTCTGAACTTTGCACTGTGTCTCAAAAGAAATCACCCTCTAGAGACCATAGTCAGTAGAGAAAAGAGATCCAGTGTTAGTAAAAAATTACATGTTTATTCATATTCAATTTAAAAACATAAAAACAAACAAATTACTGGAAATAAAAGGCAGAAAATGTCTCACCATATAAAAGACCCTCCTATTGCTCTAAGTGCACAGTGTGCTTCATAGTGAAGGGAGGGAAATAAAATGCAACCAAAAATCAATAATAAATAATGTGTAACTACCTGGAGATCAAGAGACGTGGCGGCTCCCCACCCCAACGCGCGTTTCTCCGCTGGCTTCTTCTGGGGGCGTGGTACATATGGCACCAGATACATGTTTCATTATAGGGGTATACTCCATATTATATGCATTTTGGCTTATATAATTGATTTTTTGATCATGTTATTGGGTCTTTTTTGACTCATTGTGGCATCTCTGTTTGGTGAGACATTTTCTGCCTTTTGTTTCCAGTAATTTGTTTGTTTTTTTTGTTTTAAATTGAATATGAATAAACATGTAATTTTTTTTACTATCCCTGTATCTCTTCTTCTCTCTACTGACTATGGTCTCTAGAGGGTGATTTCTATTGTTATTTTAAAGTGACAGTAGCCTATGTGTTCCGGACATTGGTGTGCTAATTATTGTGTCTCAAAAGTAGTTTTCGACCACATATAAGGTATCGGTGTACTCAGAAAGAAATTGCACAACAAATTTGGCGGGTCCAAGTTCTGTTACCCTTGTGAAAATGAAACATTTTTGGTCTAGAACAACATTTTTGTGGGGAATTTTTTTTTCCCATTTTCACAGATCAACGTTGTACAATTCTGTGTAGCACCTGTGGGTTCGAGGTTCTCACCACATGTTTAGATAAATTCCTTGAGGGGTCAAACTTCCAAAATAGGGTCACTTGTGGGAGGTTTCCACTGTTAAGGCACATTAAGGGCTCTCTAAATGCAAAATGACACCCACTGACAATTCCATCAAAATCTGCATTCCAAAACGTTACTGCTTTCTTACTAAGCCCTGCCATGCGCCCAAACAGTAGTTTTCCCCCACATATGGGGTATCAAGGTACTCAGGAGAAATAGCACAACACATTTTCTGGACCATTTTCTCCTGTTACACTTGTGAAAATAAAAAGCTTGTGACTATAGACATTTTTGTAGGAAAATGTGATTTGTTTTATTTTCAAGGCTCTAAGTTATAAATTTCTGTGAAGCACCTGGAGGTTCAAGGTGCTCACCACACATCGAGATCAGTTCCTTGAAGGATCTAGTTTCATAAATGGGGTACTAGTGAGGGGTTTCCACTATTTAGACACATCAGGAGCTCTGCAAATGCAACATGGCATTAGCTAATGATTCTAGCACATTTTGCATTTTAAAAGTCAAATGGTGCTCCTTCCCTTCCTAGCCTTGCCGTGCACCCAAACAATAATTTTCCCCCATACATGGGATCTCAGTATACTCAGGAGAACTTCCACAACAAATTTTGAGGCCAATTTTCTCTGGTTACCCTTGTGGAAAAAAAGAAGCTGCCACATGACTGTCGGCCGAAATTTGGCAAAATTATAGCTGTCTAAATATGGCGATGCAAAAAATAGTTTTGCAATAAAAAGGGTCTTTTAGTGTGTGACAGCAGCCAAACATAAAAACAATATAAATCTGGTATCGCTGTAATCGCACCGACCCAAAGAATAAAATCGCCTAATCAATTATACCGCACAAACAATGGCATAAAAAAATAAGTAAAACCAAGTGTTCACATGTTGTTGAGTTGTTCATTCTGCCCCCAAAGAACACAGTAAGGCTCGGCGCACATTTATCCTGCGCTCTACATGTAAGTCTCTGAAATACGTGACTCAGACAGATGGAGGCACTGTGGATGCCATAGGAACTGTGATCCGGCGGTGTCCATCTTTTTAGATGCCAGAAATGTCAGAGAGGCCCAGTGTCTGCACATAGCAGTACTTTCCTCTGCCCTCAACAGGGTAGATAAGTACGCCTGAACAGGAGAGCAATGCCGGGGAGCCATGAAGCAAGCAGGAGGGCGGCATCGCAAGAAGATGAGAGGCGCCGGACCAGGACCTGCGACACCCATCGGACCGGACCGCTCCGCGTGTGAGTATAATAAAAGTTATTTTTCTTCTCTTGCAGGTTGGATTGGGGGCTTATCTACAGCATTATAGAATGCTGTAGATAAGCCCTGAAAGGAAGTGGCCGTAACCCGTATCGGCCAAACCTGACCACAGGCTCGCTTTAATCTGAAGGCTAATGGCGTTATGCATATGCCTGGCCACTGTGCTAAAAGAAAGTTAATTCTTTCCTTTGGGATTTCAGTCATCCAGGCATTCCCAGGCAATTACAGTCATAGATCACATTACTGACAATGGTGGCTGTAAGCTTGCCTCAGCACTGACTGACAATTCAATCTGTACTGATGCACTCATGAGTCTGCTGTCAATCATTGCTGGGGCGTGCTTACAGCTGCTGCTCTCCATACTGTGAGTGGCGACTGTAATTCCTCCAAGCACACCTGTATGACCAAAAGCTGGCTCTTGGGAGAAAATTAAAAATTGTTGCCGAGTTCTCAATCTGAGCATGCGCCGCCCCTGGCGGCCATTTTCCCGGAGGCCACCGCATCGCAGTAATGGATAATGCGGGGGGATCTGGGCTTTCACAAAATGCTGGCGGAGCCCCCCGCACCACAGCCATTTTCACCCGTAGCAGCGCACATCGGAATACCCCCTCATCCCTGCCTGCAGCAACGCGCCACTCTTGCCTCCTCCAGCAGTGACTCTGGGACCCTGCTCCACCGTGGCCGGTAAGGTATATCCGCATTATAAGATGCACCGCCATTTTCCCCCCCAAATTTTGGGGAAAAAAGTGTGTCTTATAGTCCAAAAAATACGGTATACACAAGTACAAACAAGATGGGAATGTCCAGCCATCATACCGCTCAGGAAGGAGATGGGTTCTGTGTCCCAGAAATGAACGTGCTTTGGTCCGTCATGTGCATTTCAACCCAAGGACAAAAGTAAAATACTTTGTGAAGGTGATGGCGGAAGCTGGTAAGATTGTGTCAAGATCCACAGTGAAACAAGTACTGTATCAACATGGGCTGAAAGGCTACTCTGCCAGGAAGAAGCCATTACTTCAAAAGAAACCTAAAAAATCCATATTAATGTTTGCAAATGCACACAGGAACAAAGACCTTAATTTTTGGGGACATGTCGTATGGTCTGATGAAACTAAAATTGAACTTTTTAGGCATAATGACCATCGTTACGTTTGGAGGAAAAAGGGAGAAGCTTGGAGGCCTAAGAACATCATTCCAACAGTGAAACACGGGGGTGGCAGCATTATGTTGTGGGGTTGTTTAGCTGCAGGAGGTACTGGTGCACATCACAGAATAGATGGCATCCAGAGAAAAGAAGATTATGTGGAAATACTGAAGCAACATCTCAAAACATCAGCCAAGAAGTTAAAGCTTGGGTGGAAATGGGTCTTCCGAAAAGACAATGACCCGAAGCATACTGCCAAAATGGTAAAGTGGCTAAAGGATAACAAAGTCAATGTTTTGGAATGGCCATCACAAAGCCCTGATCTCAATCCTATTGAAAATTTATGGGCAAAGCTGAAAAGGCAGGTGCGAGCAAGGCGACCTACAAACCAGGATCAGTTACACCAGTTTTCGACCAACTGTTGTGAGAAGCTTGTGGAAGGATATACCAAATGTTTGACCCAAGTCATTCAGTTTAAAAGCAATGGTACCAAATACTAATGAAATGTATGTAAACTTTTGACTTTGCAGTAAGTAATAAAAATGTCTTAAAACATTCTCTCATCATTCTGGCATCTGGCAAATATGAATAATTATGATAATCCTAATTGAGCTAAAATGGGAAAGGTTTTTTTTTAATTTCATGTCAGATGTTGACAAAAACACGCATGTGTCTTTTTATATAGTGCATGTAATCTTCTGGTTTCAACTGTATATCTGACATTGCAGAGAAACACAGAATTCAACAGAGACCAAGAGAAAGGAGGGCCAAGCTCACAACCTACGATTTTACCACACAAAGCAAATAGAAAACCTGAAGAATAATACTCAAATATGGAAAAAGAATATGGATAATGGTTTGGAAGATTAAGAACTTCCACTCATCAGAGTCATGGCATTTTAAAGGATGCATAATGTTCCTATGCAAATATTTTAACAGCAGCCACAGTCTTACAATCATAGTCACTGGTCACTTGGTGGCAACTTTTCAACATTTTTATGGCTGTAGAAGCAGGATGGACTGCTGCCGATGTGTCAGGTGGGGAGAAACTAGCAAGACATAGGACTCATGAGGCCCTAGCAACCCCTTTTCCTTGTAGTCTTTTTACAGTGTCACATAAGTTACACTTATCATTGGTTAACCCTAAGTTGTAACTATAACAGTAATCAGATTTATTTTACTGGTAACAATTCTTAATAATTCGGATTCAAGTAATTAGTTTATACAGAAATAATGTTTTTTGGTGATATAAAATGTCAATACATGATTCACAAAGGCCTGGAATAGTAAATTTGAGAATACTGTGACAATATTTTTTAACACCACCTAAAGTACATACCTTGCATTCATGCTGCTCATGGAAATCGGAAGTGAAAATCCTTAACGTTTTATCTCCTGCTGCCGTGCAAAACCTAGGTTAATAAAGAAAACAAAGTGTACCTATCAATTTAAAAAATATAAATAAAATTTACAGTCAAATTTGAATCAATTAACAAATAAGTTCCATTATTGTTTTTGAGCAAATTTTGAATTATTTCTTGAAGAATCAAGTTTAACCATGTTGACAAATCATGCTGTTAGGCTAAGGCCAGTTCCACAAAACACGGATTTTGGTAAGAACTTACCTGTAAAATCCTTTTCAGCGAAGGAAGGAAGAGAGACACAGTATTCATTACTGATGGGTAGGCGGAGCCCAGATCAGGATGTCACCTCAGATCAAAAGAGTGCTGACTGGCTGGCCCCTCCAGCTCGGGCTCCTCCTACTCAGCTCCAGTCGTACCAAAGCTTTGAGGAAAAGAGCCAAGATCACCAGCGGAGCAACATAACCCCTTCTGAAGGAACTTCAGAGAAAAAACACAAGGATACAGGTTATGCATGCAAAGAAAGCCAAAAACCACAGAGTTCCAGGTACTACTCACGGAACCTGACTACTGCGATGAGCTGGCGATGCTGGAACAGAGCCTTAGCGCGCTGACCTCAACCCAGATAATCGCTATCAGATAAGGGTCGCGCTGCATCTGAAAACATCAACACACTTCTGCCTTGGGAGGGTGCTGTGTCTCTCTTCCTTCCTTCGCTGAAAAGGATTTTACAGGTAAGTTCTTACCAAAATCCGTGTTTCAGCTGCAGATGGAAGGAAGAGAGCCACAGTATTCATTACTGATGGGACGTCCCAAAGCAGTTCAAAAATAAGGGTGGGAAAAACCAATAAAAGGCAGAAACCCAACAACCTTAACAACAAAGCGCAACCAGCGCTAAACACAAGTTCATCCAGAACTTTAAACTACAGCTGCCTGCAGGACCCTACGTCCGAGGGCTGCATCAGCGGAAGCACTGACGTCCACTTTATAAAACTTTGTAAATGTGTGGACAGAGCGCCAAGTTGCCGCTCGGCAGAGCTGCACTGCCGAGGCACCTTGATGAAAAGCCCACGATGAGGCCACAGCTCTCGTAGAATGGGCTCGAATCTTAATCGGGCAAGATTCACCCCGAAGACGGTAAGCTTCCAAAATAGCTGACCGGATCCAACGAGCTATAGAATCCTTGGAAGCTCGTTGACCACGCCGACGACCTGCTGGAACCACAAACAGGGAGTCCGTCTTACGAAAACCTTGAGTAATAGATAGATAAAACTTCAAGGCCCGCACTAAATCCAATGTGTGTAAATCTCGCTCTTTCGCATTCTTCGGATCCGGACAGAGTGAAGGCAACACAATATCCTGGTTAACATGAAATTGTGACACCACTTTAGGCAAAAAATCACCCCGAGTGCGAAGCACTACACGATCCGGAAAAAACTCCAGAAAAGGAGGCGAACAAGAAAGAGCTGCCAACTCAGAAACTCTCCTCAAGGAAGTGACTGCAACAAGGAAAGCCTACCTTCCAAGAAAGTAAAGAAAGGCTAGCAGAAACCATAGGCTCAAAAGGTTTATGCTGAAGAGCCTCCAAAACAAGGTTGAGCCGCCAAGGAGACACGGGTGCCTTCCGCGGCGGAAACTTACGAGATATACCTCGGAAAAAGGAGAGCACGTCTCTATTTGAAGCAATGGTTCTCCGAAACAATAAGGACAGAGCAGAAATCTGACCTTTCAGAGTGCTTACTGCCAAACCCTTGTCTAGCCCATGCTGTAGAAAAGCCAACAGGTTGGGAATGGAAAATTTTCTCGGGTTCCGAGAGGACCCCAAACACCACGAAAAGAAGGTTTCCCAAATTTTGTGGTAAATCCTAGTAGTAGCCGGACATCTTGCAGCACGAAGGTAGCAATGACCTCGGCTGAGAAACCTCTACGGGTCAAGATTTCGGTCTCAAGAGCCACGCCGTCAAACGCAGGGACATCAAGTCCGGATGACAAACGGCCCCTGAGTCAACAAGTCCGGTTGAAGAGGGAGTGGAAAAGGAGGTGCCGCCAACAGTGACATTATTGTCGAGAACCACACCCTTCTTGGCCAGTCTGGAGCTATCAAAATAGCTGGAATTCTCTCTAGTCTGATCCGACGCAGTACTAGAGGAAGTAAGGATATCGGCGGGAATACATAGATCAGCTCGAACTGATCCCACTGAGCCACTAGAGCATCCACCGCCACCGCCTTCGGATCCTTGTACCTGGACATGAATGTCGGTAACTTGGCATTGAACCTGGATGCCATCAAATCCACTTGGGGGGTTCCCCAGCGAGAGCACAGTAGTGCAAACACATCCGGATGGAGGCTCCATTCCCCGGAATCCATCCTTCTGCGACTGAGAAAGTCCGCTGTAACATTCTGAACCCCTGGAATGTGAATCGCCGAAATGGCTGGTACATTGGCCTCTGCCCAAATCAGAATTCGGGACACCTCTACCATGAGTCTGGAACTCCTTGTCCCACCTTGGTGATTGATATACCGACAGCCGTCGCATTGTCTGTCTGCACACGGACTGGCAGACCGCTCAAAGGGACCGTCCAATGTTGGAGGCAAAGGAAAATCGCCCTCAATTCCAGGATGTTGATCGGAAGCACAGACTCTTCCGATGACCATACCCCCTGAATCCAGAGATTGTTCCAAACACCCCCCCAGCCCGTCAGGCTGGCATCGGTGGTTATGACTGACCACTTCGGAGGGAGGAAAGACTTCCCCAGGGAGAATGCCCCTGGACGTAACCACCATTCTAGAGAATCCCGCACCGCGCGAGTAATGGTGACACTGCAATCCAGCGATTGCGACTGATTCCATCGACTCAAGATGAACCTTTGAAGAGTCCTGGAGTGGAACTGGGCAAAAGGAATTGCCTCCATGGACGCCACCATCAGTCCTAGAAGACGCATACACTTCCGTAGAGACATTGCCGTTGAGGATCTCATAATCTGTACATGTCGAAGAAGACATGACTGTTTGTCTGGTGGTAGGGAAACTACCGACCGAAACGTGTCGAGATGCATTCCCAAAAAGAGGATTGTCCTCGATGGTTCCAGGGACGACTTCTCCCAATTGACCAGCCAACCGAAGTCCTTCAGAAACTGAAGAGACAAATCCCGAGCCGTCAACGCCTCCTCCTACGAGGAAGCCATGATCAAAAGATCGTCCAGATAAGGGAGAATCGTAATCCCCTGTCTTCGAAGGATTGCCATGAGAGGCGCCAGAATTTTTGTAAAGACCCTTGGCGCTGAGGCTAAGCCGAACGGCAGAGCCACGAACTGGTAATGATTCTGACCTATGGCAAATCGAAGAAAGCGCTGATGAGCCTTTCCGATGGGAAATATGCAAATAGGCGTCGCGAATGTCGATTGACACCAGAAAATCGTTCTGTGACAGAGCTGCCACAACGGAACGAAGCGACTCCATGCGAAATTTCCGGGCATGGACATGCCGGTTTAATCGCTTGAGATCCAGAATCGGGCGAAATTTGTTCTCCTTTTTGGGAACTATAAAAAGGTTGGAATAAAAACCTTTCCTCGGTCCTCTGACGGAACCGGTATCACTACACCCTTTTGTAGCAGAGATTCGACCTCTCGCTGTAGAGCGACAACAAGCTCGGGTTCCGACGGAACGCGAGACTGACAAAAAACATTTGGGGTCGAGAAGCAAACTCTATGAAATAGCCTGCCGACACAATCCGCGTTGCCCAGGAATCTGGAACGCGAGCCATCCAAGTCGCCTTGAAAAGAAGCAGGCGACCCCCCACTCGAGAATCCTCGAGTGGACCCCTGGCGTCAATTAGACTTTGCGGGCTTCTTGTCAAGTTCCCGCTTGTCCTGGCGGAAACTCTGCTTCCAGGAAGTACGAGTTTTCTGAGAGGATTTCTTTCCTGAGAAGGAAGGACGACCCGATCCCCACGAGGAGTGACTAGATCGTCCTCGGCCCCGAAAGGACCGCCGACCACTATAGACACCAGGCCTACTGGACACCGAGGCCATGGCCCTACGCTGTGGTAATGCTGATTCCTTCGCCTTAGCCTTGGAAATCAGCTCTGTGAGGTCAGATCCAAAAAGATGGCCACCCTTGTAAGGTAAGGCCAACAACCCTTGTTTGGAAACTGCGTCCCCGGCCCACTGTCTTGAGCCATAAAGCTCTTCTGACTGTGACCGCTGAAGCTTGCGCTTTGCCAGCAGAGATGCCGTATCCAGACCGGCATCAAAGATATAACAGGCTGCCGTTTCTAACCATCACAAGTTTCCCGTATCTCAGATAACGGAGATTCATTGTGCAACTCCGTCTTCAGACGTGCCAACCAACTTAGAGAAGCTCTAGCAGCACACATGGATCCTAGCACTGCTCGGAATCCATGACCCGCAGCCTCATAGCTTGCTTTTGCCGCCAATTCTGCTTTTCTATCCAAAGCTCCTGTAAGCTCGCTTTTTCCCTTAATAGGGAGTAGTGAGGATTTATTAAGCTGAGATAAAGACACATCCACTTCAGGAGCAGAAGTCCAATTAGCCTTTAACTCCGCAGAGCAAGGATAAAGTGTATCCAAGAAATGCGTTCCATGAAAACGCTTATCTGGACATAGACGTTCCTCCTCTATTACACTATTAAGCTCATCCAGAGCTGGCAATGTTGTACGCGAAGCACGGGACTCCTGGAACATGCGTGCTGATTTACCAGGACGACTAGTTACCTCCTCCGGTAACTGTAATATATCTCTCATGCTTCAATTAATGCCTCCGTACGCTTCGCCATAGAGGAACGCCCCTGCGGCTCGTCCGCATCTGAATCGGATATTTCTCCATCCGAATTTAAAGGGGAACTCTGCCCAATATCAGATACGTCTGACTCGCTCCGTGTAGAGGCCGGTAACGGCCTGCGTCGCTTCCTCTGAGAAGAATTAGCAGACACATATTGACCTAAAAGGTCAGACAAGTTGTTGATTGATCGAGCGATATCGTCCAATTTTTACCGCTGTCGACCGCAGCGCTAGACGTTGTGGAGGTCTGCGTATCTGATTGCCGCAATGGCACTGGGACATGGTCCGCGGCATCTGAACTCTGTTCAGACATGTCTCACCTGTATGAACAGGTCAAAGCGATAATACCAGCAAAAACTATGCGGTTTTTCTTTTTTTTTTTTTATATATGCTGAAGGGTTAACGCTCCACCAGGCAGGGTTACCCCAGCGGTATTCAGTCAAAAAATTTTTCTGGTAGAAATAACCCTCAGAAGGGTTAATATTGCAAACTCACCACAACATATATATATGAAGTGTGAGTCCCAGCCAATTTTATGTCTCTAATGAGACTGCAGCTGCAGGATAGCGATCGCTGCGCTGCAGGGTGAGGAATCAGCACTCACCCAGCTGGCCGTGGTGTCTTATGAGGAGAGGAGCGGTCTGAGGAGCCCAGGAGCCTGTGTAATGGCCGCCACAGTGAGGGAGTCGCAGGAGAAACGCCAGAGCGCGCGTCTTCCTGCTCAAAAACCGGGAATAGATAGGCCACGCCCCCTGCTAGCTCAAATATTGAGCGCGAACTCCCCCGCTCCTGCTCCCTCTCTGTCCTGCAGCTAACTGCCTGCGGACAAAAGATCACCACAATAAGTAACAGCGCTGTCACAGCAGCGCTGAAGCATACTGACATACAGTAGTAGCGCTGTCACCGCAGCGCTGAAGCACTCACACATTATTATAATAAAAATTGTGTGGAAAACTCATCAGCTCAGCGCCACAGGGACCCCTAAGGGTTTCTGGCGCTATGCCCATGCTTCCCCCCAGGGCGGGAAGCGCAGTGACCCAGCGTGTGGTTTGCGCCCCCGCCAGGAAAACTCTCCTCATCCCCCAGGGCCGGCAAGGATTCTGCAGGGACCATTATGTTTAAATTTCAGATCCGCCAAGGAGAGGCTGGTGAAAAAAACACTGATAAACATGTAATACGCTGTCACCGCAGCGCTGAAGCTACTGATATACATGTAATAGCGCTGTCATCAGACGCTAAAGCACTCACACATTAATAATAAAATTTTGTGTGGAGTACTCACCAGCCAAGGCGCCACAGGGACCCTCAGGGTTTCTGGCGCTATGCCCAGCTTCCCCCCAGGGCGAGGAACGCAGTGACCGCACGTGTGGTTTGCGTCCCGCCAGGAAGCTCTCCTCATCCCCCAGGGCCGGCAAGGATTCCCGCAGGGACTTTGAGTAAGTACAGATCCCCAAGGGAGAGGTTGGGGTACAGCAGCGCTGGTACCCCTGAGACCTCTAGACCAACTAGTGATCCAGGTCTCCTTCCGAATATAAAAAAAATAAAATCTTCTGAGGAGCTGCATTAGCAGCGACCATCCTTCTGGACCTCAAATCTTAGACTGGAGCTGAGTAGGAGGATCCGACTGGAGGGGCCAGCCAGTCAGCACTCTTTTGATCTGAGGTGACATCCTGATCTGGGGCTCCGCCTACCCATCAGTAATGAATACTGTGGCTCTCTTCCTTCCATCTGCAGCTGAAACTAATATTTAGACTTAAGTACAGACAATCGCAAGTCTCCTAATCCAAACAGCCGCATACAACCCCAATTCTAAAAATTGGGATTCTGTGTAAAATGTAAAGAAAACAAGAATGCAATGATTTGGAAAAACAGATTTTTGGTTACTCACCGTAAAAATCTATTTCTCGGGGCCTTCATTGGGGGACACAGGAAACCCTGAGTGTATGATGCTGCCACTAGAGGCTGACACTATGCACAAAAAAAAGTTAGCTCCTCCCCTGCAGTGTATCTCCCACCGACCGACAGTAGGTTAATCAGTTAGTGAGAAAGCAGTAGGAGAAGAAACAAGTAAAAGAAACAAACACAACTAAAACTGTAACATAGCATAGTAACCAGAGCTGATAAACATGGGAGGGTGATGTGTCCCCCAATACAGGCTCCGAGAAAAAGATTTTACGGTGAGTAACCAAGAATCCTTTTTTCTCCATCGCTTCATTGGGGACACAGGAAACCATGGACGTCCCAAAGCAGTCCCTGTGGAGGGAACGCAGAAACTCTGTTCAGGTCAGAGAACTCACCACTGCCGCCTGCAAGATTCTTCTATCTAGGCTGGCGTCCGACGACCGTAGGTAGGACCCAAAAAAAAACTGGCAAACGGTTGAGGAAAGACCGGGTTTGCCGCTTTGCGAGTTTGGGGCAATGCCCTATGGTGTCCTCCCAGAGGTGCCCGGGTAGAGGGATTTAATCCCAGGGGGGGGCGCTCTTTTTTAAAACCCGGTATCCCCAAAAATTTGCTATCCAGATCCAGAGAGCAATCGTAGCCTTGGGGCCACGGGCCTCTCATGAAACCTTCTGGAATACAAACAGAAAACGGTCTTCCAAAGAGGGGGGTCAGCCAAATAGCCCCCGCACCGCCCTGACCAATTTAAACCGTTCAGTGAAGGCTCCAAAGGGTGATCGGGGCGGGGAAAAGGAAGAGAGGAAATTCCTCTTTAGAAAAAATGGACTCCACCTTGGGGAAGGAAAGAAGGAAAAGGCCCAAAACCACCGAAAAAGGGGGGGTGAGAACAAGGAAAGGGGGGGGGGGCACATGAAAGAGCTGCCCAATTTCCCAAAACGTGCCTAATGGGGGTGATGGGCCCAAAAAAACACCACATTCCAAACAAAAGGACAGAGAGACCCCTCAGAGGGCAAAAGAGAACTCCAAGGGACTCCAGACCAAATTTAGGTCTCAGGGGTCCACGGTCCATACGGGGGAGCACATCGCAGGGGAAAATTCTGACCTGAAACGGGGAAAATAGGGTTTTTTTGAAAAAGAAAAAAGACGACCCTGGCCCCTTTAGCGAACTAAGGTGTTTTCCACGTCAGGAAAAACTCATAATTTCGGGGTGTTTTTACGCGTGCGCGGGGCAGCGTCAAACAGCAGCGTCCAGATGTTACAGCTAGTGGAGGGGGTTTTAAGAAAACCCCCCCCCACATGCATAAAAAAACGCAGGCGGCAGACCTCGTTTAAAGGACACGGCGCGTCTTTTTAGATCGCGCTGTCCATCCCTTGCGGCGC
>JARQOD010013400.1:0-15742 GCA_033576555.1 Oophaga sylvatica
AACCCCGAATTGCTTCACAGAAGTTTATAACGTACAGCCGTAAAAAAAAAAATCCTTTTTTTTTTTTTTACAAAAATGATTTTTTTCGCCCCCAATATTTTATTTTTACAAGGTTAACAGGAGAAATTGGACCCAAAATTTGTTGTCCAATTTGTCCTGAGTACGCTGATACCCAATATGTGGGAGAAAACTACTGTATGGGTGCACGTCTGGGCTCGGAAGGGAAGTAGTGACGTTATGGATTGCAGACTTTGATGGAATGGTCTGGGGGCATCATGTTGCATTTGGAGAGCCCCTGAGCCTAAACAGTGGAAACCCCCCACAAGTGACCCCATTTTGGAAAATAGACCCCACAAGGAACTTATCTAGAAGTGTGGTGAGCGCTATGAAGCCCCAAGTGCTTCACAGAAAATTTATAACATACAGCCGTAAACACAAAAAAATCATTTTTTCTTTACAAAAATGATTTTGTTGCCCCAGTTTTTTATTTTCCCAAGGGTAACAGAAGAAATAGGACAAATTGCACAATAACTCTTGTGGTCCAGAGTACGCTGATACCCCATATGCGGGGGTAAACTACTGTTTGGGCGCATGGCAGAGCTCAGAAGTGAAGGAGCACCGTTTGACTTTTTCAACGCAGAATTGGCTGGAATTGAGATAGAATCATAGAATGGTAGAGTTGGAAGGGACCTCCTGGGCCATCTGGTCCAACCCCCTGCTCAAAGCAGGATTCTCTAAATCATCCCAGACAGATGTCTGTCCAGCCTCTGTTTGAAGACTTCCATTGAAGGAGAATTTACCACCTCTCGTGGCAGCCTGTTCCACTCCTTGATCACCCTTACTGTCAAAAAGTTTTTTCTAATATCTAATCTGTGTCTCCTCCCATTCAGTTTCATCCCATTGCTTCTAGTCTTTCCTTGTGCAAATGAGAATAAAGATGATCCTTCTACAATGTGACAGCCCTTGAGATATTTGTAGACAGCTATTAAGTCTCCTCTCAGTCTTCTCTTTGCAAGCTAAACATTCCCAAATCCTGTAACCGTTCCTCATAGGACATGGTTTGCAGACCGGTCACCATTCTGGTGGCTCTTCTTTGAACTTGCTCCAGTTTGTTGATGTCTTTTTTAAAATGTGGTGCCCAAAACTGGACACAGTATTCCAGATGAGGTCTGACCAAAGAGGAGTAGAGGGCAATAATGACCTCACGTGATCTAGACTGTATGCTTCTGTTGATACATCCTAGAATTGTATTTGCCTTTTTTGCTGCTGCATCACACTGTTGGCTCATGTTCAGTCTGTGATCAATTAGTATACCCAAGTCTTTTTCACATGTGCTGTTACTTAGCCCTATTCCTCCCATTTTGTATATGCTTTTTTCATTTTTATTGCCCAGATGTAGTACTTTGCATTTTTCCCTGTTAAAAACCATTCTGTTAGTTGCTGCCCACTGCTCCAGTTTATTTATATCTTTTTGAATCCTCTCTCTCTCTTCTCTAGTATTAGCTACCCCTCCTAGCTTTGTGTCATCAGCAAATTTGATCAGTTTACCCTCAATTCCTTCATCTAAATCATTGATAAAGATGTTGAACAATACAGGGCCCAAAACAGAGCCTTGTGGTACCCCACTTGAGACATTCTTCCAACTGGATGTGCAGCCATTTACGACCACTCTTTGAGTCCGATCACTAAGCCAGTTATGAATCCACCTAACAGTTGCCTTGTCCATTTAATACTTAGTCATTTTTTCAATAAGGATTGTGTGAGATACTTTGTCAAATGCTTTGCTGAAGTCAAGATATACTATATCTACAGCATTTCCCTGATCCACCCAGTCAGTGATTCTGTCATAGAAGGAAATTAAGTTAGTCTGACTTGACTTATTAGTTACAAACCCATGCTGACTCACTGTTTAAACACTTCATTCTTATGCAGGTACTTACATACATGTTCTTTAATAATTTGTTCAAAGATCTTTCCTGGTATAGAAGTCAGACTCACCGGCCTGTAGTTCCCTGGGTCCACCTTCTTCCCCTTTTTGAAGATAGGAACAAAATTTGCTCTTCTCCAGTCTTCTGGGACTTCACCTGTTCTCTAAGAATTTTCAAAGATTATGGACAGTGGTTCAAGAATTTCTTCTGCTATCTCCTTCAGTACTCTGGGGTGTAATTCATCTGGACCTGGAGACTTGAATTCATTTAGGTAAGCTAAGTGTTTCCTCACTGTCTTTCTGTTTATAGATATCCTGGATTCTTCTATTCCTTTAATAGGACAGTGAAGATCAGTTGATGTTACATTTCCTTTCTGAGAGAAAACAGATGCAAAATAGGAATTTAAAAGATCAGCCTTCTCAACATCCTTTCTTACCATTTCATCATTTTCATCCTGTAAAAATCCTATAGCATCTTTGACTTTTCTTTTACTTTTGATGTATCCCCAAAATCCTTTTTTGTTGCTTTTGACATCTCTTGCAAGCCTTAATTCATTGTCAGCTTTAGATAATCTGATTTGTGCCCTGCAGGTTCTGCAGATGGCATTATATTCTTCTTTAGATATGCCTCCCTCTTTCCATTTGATAAACATTTCTTTCTTCCTTTTTAGCATGTGTTTAAGTTCTGTGTTCATCCATCCTGGTTTCCTTAAATGCTTCCCATTCTTCCCTCTTTTTGGAATTGTTAACGATTGTGCTTTGAGAATCTCATTTTTCAAGATGTCCCATCCTTCCTGGACATTTTTGTCCTTAAGGATATCCTGCCATTGGATCCCTCCAATTCTCTTTCTGAGTCCCTTAAAATCTGCCTTTCTGAAATCTAACCTTGACGTCTGAGTCTTCACAGGTCTTCCTCCTCTTGTTATCCAAAATTCTAAAATAGCATGGTCACTACCTCCTAGGTTCCCAGCCACTCTTACCTCCTCAACCATTTCCTCCCTATTTATAAGGATTAGATCCAAGTAGCAGATCCTCTTGTTTTCTCCCCTACCTTTTGAAAGATAAAGTTGTCAGCAAGAGAGGATAAGAATTTCCTTGACCTGTTAGTTTTGCCTGAGAGCGATTCCCAACAAATGTCTGGATAGTTGAAATCTCCCATGACCACGCCATGTCACATTTGGAGAGCCCCTGATGTGCCTAAACAGTGGAAACCACCTAATTCTAACTCCAACCCTAACCCCAACACACCCCTAACCCTAGTCCCAACCCTAACCACAAACCTAACCCTAACACACCCCTAACCATAATCCCAACCCTAACCCTAATCCTAACGTTAGCGCCAACCCTAACCCTAACTTTAGCCGCAACCCTAACCCTAACGGGAAAATGGAAATAAACACATTTTTTTAATTTTATTATTTTTCCCTAACTAAGGGGGTGATAAAGGTGGGTTTGATTTACTATTTATAGCGGGTTTTTATGATTGGCAGCTGTCATGCTAAAATACACTTTTTATTGCAAAAAGTAGTTTTTTGCATCACCACATCTTGAGAGCTATAATTTTTGCATATTTTGGCCCACAGAGTCATGTGATGTCTTATTTTTTGCGGAACGAGGTGACGTTTTTATTGGTACCATTTATGACCACGTGACATTTTTTGATCGCTTTTTATTTCGATTTTGGGAGGTTAGAATGAACAAAAATCAGCAATTCATGAATTTCTTTTGGGGGAGGCGTTTATACCGCTCCGCGTGTGGTAAAATTGATGAAGCAGTTTTATTCTTCGGGTCAGTACGATTATGGCGATACCTCATTTATATCATTTTTTTAATGTTTTGGTGCTTTTATAGAATAAAAACAATTTTATATAAAAAATCATTATTTTTGCATCGCTTTATTCTGCGAGCTATAACTTTTTTATTTTTTCGCTGATGATGCTGTATGATGGCTCGTTTTTTGCGGGACATGATGACATTTTCAGCGGTACCATGTTTATTTATATCGGTCTTTTTTGATCACGTGTTATTCCACTTTTTGTTCGGCGGTATGATGATAAAGCATTGATTTTTTGCTTAGTTTTTTTTTTTAAGGGGTTCACTAAAGGGGTTAACTTGTGGGACAGTTTTATAGGGGGGGTCGGTACGGACGCGGCGATACCAAATATGTGTACTTTTATTGTTTTGTTTTGTTTTATTTACAGGAAGAAATGAATTTATTGGGGAATATATATTTTTTTTTTATGATTTTTTTTACCACTTTTTATTTTTTATTTTTTTTACTTTTTTACTTTGTCCCAGGGTGGGACATCACAGTATTTTAGCAGATCGCTGGTGTGACAGTGTGCACAGCACTCTGTCACACCAGCGATCACTCTGGCATCGCTGCAGGCTTCCTCAGCGCCTGCTCTCAGCAGGCGCTGAGGAAGCCGCCTCCCTGCAGGACCCCGGCGCCATCTTGGATCCAGGGACCTGGAGGGAGGACGGACCCTCGGAACAGCGCGACACATCGCGCTGCTCTGAGGGTCTCAGGGGAGCGCGCAGGGAGCCCCCACCCTGCGCGATCCTCCCCTGTGCCCCGGGTACACCGCGATCATGTTTGATCGCGGTGTGCCAGGGGTTAATGTGCCGGGAGCGGTCCGTGACCGCTCCTGACACATAGTGCCGGGTGTCAGCTGTGATAATCAGCTGACACCCGGCGGCGATCAGCTGATCGCCCTGGACGTAATATTCCATCCATGGGAATTAAGTACCAGGTCACATGGACGGAATATTACGTCCAATGGGATTAAGGGGTTAACAAGAAGATAGGAAACCAGTAAAAACAATTCAATGACTAATATCCAGGATCTAAATAATCCTCCCTGATTACACTATGTCCTAGGTATTCACCAGCTTGTATCTCTATATCCTGCCACCTCCATCCAATGAAGGCCTGTAAGGGACGAGTGTGACAACAATAAACAAGAAAGGTCCCCAAGGAATGGGGTGGTGATGGTAAATGTGGTCCCTGATATGGCAGATACATATGCGCACAAGGACTATTGACTAGTGTAACAGTACAAACACACAATATACAACAACTTCCACAGTTATGGACTGGACGTACACATGTGTGGCCCAGCTATGTCAGGCACACATAATCCAGGAGAATGCACAGGAAGGTAATCGAAAAGCTTGATATCCATTCACGTCACTCACACTTTCAGACACACCCACCAGGGGTATAAGAGGGAGTGACACGTAGCAGTCAGAGGTTCAAGTCTAGGAGGGAGAGGAGATCAGCCAGAGAATTCAGTCAGTCTGTTTCCTGTCTTAGGACAGTGCAGTTCAGTGTCAGTTCAGTCTGGACTTGGAGGATACTGAGAGCTGTTCAGTGAGCTCTGGAGAAAGCTGACATTTCCATCAAAGCTACAAGTGCTTATGTTAAGAGCGAGAGCAGGGCGAAGGGCACAGTGGAGAAGATAGATGCTAGTGCACCAGGTACCAGATTACCTGCACTAATTCACCGGACACCGGGGTCCGAAGCGTTGCTAGCGCTTCACGCCTAGTAACAAGATAACCGGAGGCTTTCTGGACTACAGGTCGCAGAAGGTAGCCCTAAGCGCTGATACGTAAACGGAGTCAGGGGGAACAAGGACCTTGAGTGGGACGCTACAAAAGTAGGGACTTAGTTCTCTCAACATCTGATAATCAGAGACATAGAAGGCTCCACCACAATGTCGGCCGGGCGTTGCAGCTATTGAGAAAGCTGGAGATTGCAGAGTTAACTTCGCTTCATGCAAGTTTGGACTCACATACATGTGAAGTAAAGGAGGCCTCTAACCTGCTCAGCGGTGATCCTGAATGTGCATATCGTAGTGTGATTTCTTTGACGACTTGCACATCTGACGTCTTTTGCTTCTATTCCTCCCTTTGCAAGTTTTCAAAAATTCACACTCTTAAAATCAAGTGTGACTGGCTGGCTCTCCAAAATGTTAAAAATGCTTATTTTAAGTATATTTTTCCAGGACTTGTTACCAGATGCGATACTTTAAAGAAAATGTCATGTTTCTTATAAAAAAATTATAGTGGTTTATTGGACTGTTTACCAAAAAAACAGCATTACAGGAAAACATAAAATGAGTGAAATAGTTACGTAGATATTGTCCATTTGTCCATAGCAAAGCTTGTACACATCTTTCCTTGGTGTCCTGAATGGTAAGAATGACATCTGTTTCTCCGCAGCGTCTTAAGGAAGCAACACGTGGTTACATGGCAGCTGGCTGTTCATTCATCATAGTTCTTGTCAGAGTAAAGTGTCTGTAGAGAAAAGCCCCCGAGCCCCCCTTCGTGTAGCCATTATATAAAAGTCCCTTAGATCACGTGGTCTCTGTATATGGAGATGACACTTTACCATACAGAAATAGCATTTGTAATGTCAGCGATCGTTAACGTGCTTGGTACAGAATTGAATGTATAAAGAATAAATCCATAATCAATAATTAATATTTAACAATTCCCCCTTTTGAGGGTGATAGACATTAATTGGAACCCTCAAAGTAGAGAAGTTCATCTTTAGGATAATCAGATCTTCTTTCTTCTTTTCTTCTTCTTTGGCAAAATAATTTAATTTCAATAATAATAATAATAATAATATCAGATCATTGTTATATGCACTCAATAACATAATGATGTGAATTCATGTTATGGTAAGCCGTGACCAATATTCATATAAAACATGTGTCTTATACTTTCCTAAACCTAAATCGAAGCATCTCGGGTACAGTCATCATCATCTGATGTCATCTGGTCTTCATGTTGACTTCTTATTCTTGATTATTTTAAAACACAGTCTTTATACGATAATTCCTTTGAAATAACATGTAGATATTGTGGAGTTCGTGTGTCATGTGTCAAAGTCCATAAATTCAAATGTTGATAAGAAAACAAAGTCCATAGATGAAATGAAGCTTTAATATCTGAGCAGTGTCACCTTTAAAGACCTGGACTTACATTGGCTCGCCTTGGATATTTCTGGAATCCTCCATGCCATCCGCACTGGTCTTGGAACAGGTGTGACATCTTTGGTCAGCAAAGCAAGGGTTAAAATGACTCTTCCTTGCTAAAGATAGCACCATAACCAGTCCTAAGTCCTAATGCACAGGACTCATGTCAGGGTTGTAATTTCCTGACAACTTATTGTTCACCAGCTTTCATTGAAGCTTCATAGGTGACAGGAAACCACTGGAACGTGATAAAAGCGTGATAACACAGTTCATATTAGCATCATAGGATCATCGTCCTCTGCCATTGTCGTTGTCAGTGGTGGATACTGCGATCGTGGTTGTCAGTGGTGAATACTGCAGTTGTGGTTGTCAGTGGTGAATACTGCAGTTGTTGTCAGCGGTGAATACTGCAGTTGCTGTCAGTGGTGAATACTGCAGTTGCTGTCAGTGATGGATACAGCAGTTGTGGCTGTCAGTGATGAAATGAATTGTAATTGACACAGTCTATTATTACTCAGACATCATATAGCCTTTTTACCTTCTGGAACTTCGGCTTTTTCTTCTTGCAACTTTTTAAATTTACTTGAATTTAGAAATATGAAAAGTCTTTATTAACATAATTCCAATATCTTGCTTGAAGTCTTCATTCCCTATTCTATACCAAATCTGGTAATTTTCCTAACCTATAATATCACAGCGTACCATAGCAATCAATAATATCCATAGAATTATTATCAGAATAGTAATATGGAATTCATGTTTGTGTAATAAAACAATCATAAATGATAATGCATTATTAACCATATTCTTTATGAGACAGAACATTTTTTTATGTCATTGGTGTAATTACCTTTCCAACCCATAGGTGTCAGTGTGTTTTTTCATGTAACAAGTGTTTCCATCTTTATTACTAAAACTTTATTAATGGAATATATTTATTAGACTAATAATAGGTAAGAATGTATAGCCATGAACCAAAATGTGAATATGAATGAATGAATGAATGAAAGAATTATTGTATTTACTCAGAATTAGAACATTTTCTTCTAATGAACCGATATCTTCACTATATTTAATGAAGCAATATTCTTGTACTTGACATTACTTTATTAAATATTGATGTTTCTTGATTGATTGAGATAAAAAATAAAAATTAAGAATCAAAAATAGAGATAAAGGAAGAATAAAAATTAAAAAATGAAAAATAAGAATAAAAACAAAAATAAGAATAAAAATAAAAATAAGGCCTTTATATGTTTATGACAAATGCTGAGTAGTTATGTTCTCAGTAACACATACCCTTAATATTTCCATTATCTGGATGATTTCATATTTGTCATGACCTTGTGTTACCAAAATATTCATATTATGCAACTTTGCATGTAATCCCTTTCTTAGTGTAAAGAAATGACTTTTTATAATACTTAATGTTATTATCTCTAGTAGTTATACCATTGTACCTTTTTATATTCTTTAAAATGTGTGAAGAAGAGGTATTGATGAAATGTGATGATATATTCAAAATCTAAAACACATTTCCCCCTTAATACCGGAAAAAAAATATTAGTTTATGAAATAATTGATTTATCAAAACCAAAATGAAAAAAAAAAAAATAATTGTTTTATAAATTATTTATGTAACTTCTGTTTTAGCTTTATACCATATATTTGTCTGAAGATGTGTACCATCTATGTAACCATTAAAAATAAAAAATAACATTGAATATCATAAAATTATCGTTTGGGAAAAAGGAAAAAAAATAATAATCTAAATGTAGATTTCTTGATAAACCATTTTGATGTGTGATTACACTTATCTACTATTAACAAAAAAATAATAATTACTAAAGAAATATATGTTGAGTAGATAATATTTCATTTTGTATCTTAATATTCTAATTGAACTGATTTGTATTATTTCTCATAAAAACAAGTTGTTGTTTTTCTCGCATACCATGAATTGTGAAACCTTTCCCATACATCACACATACATTTAGGTTCTATTCACTCTTAGCAGCTGCTCATACACACATCTGTCATCTGTCACTCAGACTGTGACACGGATAAGTTCACACCACAAGTTCCTCATACAAAAAGGTAGGAATATTAACCCAAATAATTGTATCCTAATTATCAATGCGCATTGTAAACTACTAAATTTAATATTTTAATATTTCTTTGAATATTCCCCAAATACACATAACATAAACTTTGTGAACCATTCTATAGATAAAAGGACTCATAAGAAAATTTGGTTATGAGCTGTTTCTATATTTGGTGCAAGGGTTTGCAACTGAAATTGAACCCTAGAACTTAAGAGGCCTAAAGAAAAATTCTTTGACTTGCAAAGGCCGAGCTCACTGAGGCTACAAGAGCTTTAAGTTGCAACCACTGAAATAGGGGTATATGGTAGCCTTATTATTAGAACAGTTTGAATGTCACATGTGTGACTGTCATGCAGTAAGAACATATTGCCATGCAAATAAATAACTTCAAAATGTTAGCAACACACAAAAACTAAATTTAGATTCAGTTAGTTATATATTTTCCTTTTAAGTGTTAAATATATAAAAACATGCAGTTATTACAAATTCCTGTGTAAATAAAGGAATAAATCCATGTAAAAGAGTTTTTCCCGATTAAATCCTACTTTGAAGTGAAAATTCTAAGGAATAATAAGAGATAAAGTTAATATCATATTGATCCAGAAAGAAAACAATTGCAATGTCTTATACATATATATGTATTGGCTTTAATGTAATTCTAAATATTACTGTAGTATATTTTAATTATATCACTATAGATATAGATATACAATTACACAATTTCTACTTATACAAGTATAGTATATATACTGTATGAATATATATATATATATCTACAAAAACTGTAGAACTACAGAATTATATTTATAAAATAATTACAAATAACTGAATAATATATTGTATAATACTTTTACACAACATATAATTTCATTTTCAGTCAATTCCTAAACCAAATCTTATTTCTTTGTCAAAGATGTCCTGGAAAACTCTGTTAATCATTCCTTTTTTTAATGATTGTTTGAGCAGCTCAGATAATGAGCTGTAAACTGAAGACTCAGCTATGTCTCTCTGAAGAATCATCTGTTCCTGTCTTTCAATGTCCGCCATTTGTCTCTTTACAGAGCCGTCTGAACTTTGAATTATTAACTCTTTCTGCAAAGTGGACTCTTGGATTTTTTTATAGGGCTTATATCTAATATGTAATTTCCTCCGTATGTCATAGATTTGATTCCGGGATGACTCAGTTTAGGAGATTTTGACACTGGCTTTTGAAAAGATCTTACTCTGTCTGTTTGATTTATTTTCCTATCACGATTCTCATGTTTTCTAGCAAAATCAAGGAATTGCGCACATTCAAATAAAGTATCTTTTTGTGACGCAATAACACGAGATATAGAATTTAGGAATCCAAATTTGTCCACAAAATACTTTATCATTGATTGTGTTTTGACATTGGTAATTAGAGTTTTGTACAACCTTTCAAATATGGACATGAATGTAAAAGTACATTCTTTCCGACCAATCCTTAATTTTTGAAGAATCTCAATATCTGGACAATTTTCATTTAATGCACAGAAAATCAGAATTTTCAATCTGTCTTTATCATCTAGATCTCCATGTAATTCATTATCAAAACTCAACTTTAATGTCAGGCGTCTGGAAAAGGTTGCAGGAAGCCACAATTTAAATAATTGATTTTTCTCAGCATTACTTAAATCAAGCTTGTCAACAAAGCTTTCGAAGATTTCAGAATTTCTGCATACATGGATTTTGTTATCATATGCAGGAATGATTTTGCATAATTTTAACAAATTTTTCCTAACTTTAATTTGGAGTTGGGCCTGTGAATTGTCTTCTATTTTTGGTGGCCATTGAACATCCGTCCCTCGTACGTCATCTGCATCAGTTCTGAAGTCTCCTCCCATGTTCCCTCCTACATCAGTTCTCAAGTCTCCTCCCATGTTCCCTCCTACATCAGTTCTCAAGTCTCCTCCCATGTTCCCTCCTACATCAGTTCTCAAATCTCCTCCTATGTTCCCTCCTACATCAGTTCTCAAGTCTCCTCCTATGTTCCCTCCATCTTTTTTTACGTCATCAGAGACAAGGTCACCTTGAGTAGCCATTACAGACACATGTCCCACATGTTGCTCAATTTCCTCATTACAGTCAATTTCAGGAACATCACTGGTATCATCTGACACTATTTCTACACAGTCATCTTTAGATTTCTCTAATACAAACTTGTGAAATACGTGAACTAACTGTAATATATTTTTCAATTTCTCTCTTTCTCTATTAAAGGACACCAGCTTAGATTCTAGCTTTAGATTTTCCATTTCACATTCTACATATAAGCTGAGCCATAAAACTTCTAAATTTGACTGATCTACAGACATAAATTTCAGTCTACTTTGCTTAGAAAAAGAAGTAATAACATCCATATTTCTTACCTTAAAATCTCAGCTTGTAGCTCCTTTCTTGGACAATGCTCTTGTCATCAGCACGTCTGATTCCTGTAGTCAACTCTTAGTCCTCATTCATAGGTTCTTTTCTTGATCCTGAAATATCGTAGTGTGATTTCTTTGACGACTTGCACATCTGACGTCTTTTGCTTCTATTCCTCCCTTTGCAAGTTTTCAAAAATTCACACTCTTAAAATCAAGTGTGACTGGCTGGCTCTCCAAAATGTTAAAAATGCTTATTTTAAGTATATTTTTCCAGGACTTGTTACCAGATGCGATACTTTAAAGAAAATGTCATGTTTCTTATAAAAAAATTATAGTGGTTTATTGGACTGTTTACCAAAAAAACATCATTACAGGAAAACATAAAATGAGTGAAATAGTTACGTAGATATTGTCCATTTGTCCATAGCAAAGCTTGTACACATCTTTCCTTGGTGTCCTGAATGGTAAGAATGACATCTGTTTTCTCCGCAGCGTCTTAAGGAAGCAACACGTGGTTACATGGCAGCTGGCTGTTCATTCATCATAGTTCTTGTCAGAGTAAAGTGTCTGTAGAGAAAAGCCCCCGAGCCCCCCTTCGTGTAGCCATTATATAAAAGTCCCTTAGATCACGTGGTCTCTGTATATGGAGATGACACTTTACCATACAGAAATAGCATTTGTAATGTCAGCGATCGTTAACGTGCTTGGTACAGAATTGAATGTATAAAGAATAAATCCATAATCAATAATTAATATTTAACAGCCTGAAACACCTACAAGTAAAGGTATGAAAAGAAGCTACATTGTGTGTGATTGAATTCTTAACTACACCCTGCATCATCACCATAGACTTCCAGGGACCCGTCTCACCTGTGGGAGACGTACCACCCAGCTGCCCCCATAACATCCCCTGTGAAAGTCCTTTTAGCAGCGCTGGTCCAAATGATCAGACACCACAGGTGGCGTCACAAACTAACTACAAATCCCCTGTAAATATCCCCCATTGCATGATCGCCCAGGGCCACGGACCGAGTCCCGCTGCCAGTGACAACTCCCATAGACTTCTATGGGCTCGGTACCGAGTACCCCATAGCCCTGGAACCCACATCGTCTGGTGTGTGCGACTCACACACATACACAGAGACATCTACTGTCAGACAAGAAAAACATATAAGACAAGAGAGTAAAGTTCCCTCGTACTCCTAGACCTGAAGTGCTGAGATAACGTCTAATGACACCGCCTCTTTATATCCAGAGACGTTCCCGTTCTTAAAATCAGGTATTCAGAGCAGCACTGGCGCGGACTGTCCTCAGGGATCGTGATCAGATCTTAATTGACCACCACAAATCTGACTTGTGTCCACTTTTTAAACGAGGAGGGTTCAGTCACTGTGTTATTAAAGGAAAAACATATAACAACATGGAATATTCTCTATGGGGATCCGGTGGCGGGACCTAGGTGTTTTATACCGCTATAATAACCTAGGAGTTGTCTCCAGGCCACACATGACTATCAACCACACCTACTGGACTCCCGTATACACTCAGGATTTTATATTTCAGTCCTTATACATTCACTCTAGAGACCATTCAAGGAGTCTCATATGTCACATAAATCATATATTTATGGCTTTTTAGTTCTATAATTTTAAAAGACAAAACAGCACATTTACAAGAAAACAGCCAACAAAGTACAGAAGACAAAACAGAATACCGGCAAAAATGGATCTTATACTGGGTTCTATTTTAGGTTAATCCAGCGGATTCCTCAGTCCCCGAGAGTCTCCCTCGACTCTCCCATCTAGATAAATGTAACGTGCACTCGGAGTTTTTTATTCCACAGTAGCCTTCTCACACTGGCTTTGTACCCATTCTACAGAATATCTTACAAGAACTAATAAGCCCCAATCACATCTATGGAGCTTCACAGTCCCCAAATCAATTCCTACAATAACATTAATACTGGATTAACGAGGTCACCGAATATAATGAAAATTATTAAATGTTCTTACCTGTATTCAGATGATTCCCAGAGATCCTTAGACTATACGAAATCCATCACTCCCCCTCAGTCCGGGATAACTGATAATGCCTCTGTTCACTCCTAATGTTAAGATGGAGGACTTACTTATGGAGTTCCAGACTCCCCCGTGCACGGTTCACAGTCCTCACCGGTGAGGGAAAGATGTTGGATTTCCCGGCCAATGCACCAAATGTCAGTGGAGTTTTATTCTTCCATTAGAAATCGTCCAGACCTGAATATGTAAGATGATTTGTTCTTTATTGATCATGCCGGCATGGAGAGAGAATGACGGCCGCACCAGATGTGAGCAGTCACCTGTCTGCCCCAATACAGATTCTTTGAGTTTAAATAGAACAGAAGGGTGTTCAAAATACAAAGTTTGGAAAATAGCACATACCGTATATACTCATGTATAAGCCGACCCGTGTATAAGCCGACCTGTTATGATTTGGTAGCTGAGGAAAGCAGGCAAAAAAGGCAATACAACAGAGAGGTTGGAATCTACTGGATTGCAGTACCCTGACTAACCACCACAACTAA
The DNA here is from genome assembly GCA_033576555.1 of Oophaga sylvatica. Taxonomy (NCBI): domain Eukaryota; kingdom Metazoa; phylum Chordata; class Amphibia; order Anura; family Dendrobatidae; genus Oophaga; species Oophaga sylvatica. The sequence continues at coordinate 13,968 of JARQOD010013400.1, forward strand.
AGGCAGCCGTGGAGCGTACCTACGTTGGTCCTAGACGCCTCGTCACAGCCTGAGAAGCTAACTACACCTAAAGATAGAAAGAGGAAAACTATCTGCCCCGGAGCAGATCCCCAAAGAACATAGAAAGCCCCCAAACATGTAATGGCGGTTATACAAGAGGAAATACAGACACAGACAGAAAATAGTATGAGCAAACGCTGGGCCCAATCTTCCTAGAAAGAAAAGGATAGGAAGGGTACTTACTGCAATCCAAAAAACCCTAAAAAAATACCAACTCACAAATTGCAAAAACACCTGAGATCACACGACCTCTACCACCTAAATTAGTTCTCTGGTGTAACAAAACTAAGCAGCAGCCACTGAAAAAACTGTAAAAGGCAAATGAACAAATAACAGTGGCTCAGATAAACTGAGAGGAGCACAAGCCCCCAGAGGGGACCTGGCTGACCTCCACAGAAGTGCAGGACAAAATGCAAAAAGCATTGTAGAGAGACGTATGCACAGCCTATACGAAGGTGCAAGAGTAGGTGCCCAAACCGTAGGAAGAAAAAGAAACTCTGCACTCAACTTAATGTGATGAACAAGAAGAGAGGATTTTATTGTGGTCCAAAGTAAATAAACAGTAGTATACAGGGGACGTTTCGGTCTACACGACCTTCATCAGCTACTATGGTGAAATGTGAAAAAAATGAGAAAGGAAAATATAATTTTAAAGAAAAACAACTGGAAAAGAAGTATATACACAATATACAAAATGGAAAACATCTGTTGTATAACATGATTCCAATATTATCTTGGTGAACAGACATTTTAGAGATATAATGTATAGAGAGTCTTAATGGAGGAGAGGAAAAACAGACACATAGGAAGTCTTGTGTATAGAAGTACAAGGAACACATACCCCTGTTTGTTTAGGTTGAAGGATATGGACGCAGTGTGCACACTGTGGAACGCACCAGTTGTCAGCAGTGGAACGCACGGCCATGCGTTTCCGCCCACGTCACCTCCCAGCTTAACACACCCCCTTTTTCTTATTGGCTGCACATAGTCATGTGCTTTCCTTGCACTTCCTATAACAACCAGGAAGTGGCCGGCTATTATCGGCGCGCAACAAGCGGTGGATACCGCGTTCTGACTGCCGAAACAGACGCTTCCGTCCTCCTTGCAGGTTTGCTACTAACGGGATCTCTTTTTCACCATATAGTTCTGAATCAGTTCACACTACTTATTGCATCTTACTGTCGCACAGGTATCTTACCTTATCTGGATCTCTAACAATCACGCATGGATTCCCCATGCTGATCACTGGTAGGCATATTATCACCTATTACATGTACCACGCACTGTCCAGATACCCCCTTTTTTCTAGTATGAGCACGTGTCATTTTGCCCTTCGTTTCTCACAGTGTCTTTATGAAAATCCGATTTGATGCGTCCATATCCTTCAACCTAAACAAACAGGGGTATGTGTTCCTTGTACTTCTATACACAAGACTTCCTATGTGTCTGTTTTTCCTCTCCTCCATTAAGACTCTCTATACATTATATCACTAAAATGTCTGTTCACCAAGATAATATTGGAATCATGTTATACAACAGATGTTTTCCATTTTGTATATTGTGTATATACTTCTTTTCCAGTTGTTTTTCTTTAAAATTATATTTTCCTTTCTCATTTTTTTCACATTTCACCATAGTAGCTGATGAAGGTCGTGTAGACCTAAACGTCCCTGTATACTACTGTTTATTTACTTTGGACCACAATAAAATCCTCT
>JARQOD010013401.1:0-15738 GCA_033576555.1 Oophaga sylvatica
CTGCAATACAAGACAGGTTATTACACTTGGGGGTTATTTAGTTTGGAAAAACGAAGGCTTAGGCCTCTTTCACACTTCAGTCGTGAAAACGTCAGTCACTGTCCGACATCGTGGGCGGATTGACGGATCCGCCAAAAATAAAGAAAAACTGAGTCAACGGATCCGCTATTTGACGGATACGTTAACGGTTCCGTCAAAATAGCGGATCCGTTGACTCATTTTTCATCCGTTTTCCCCATCCGCTTTTTGGCGGATCCGTTATTCAGAAGGGGAGTACTCCATCATGATTGGCTAAAAAAAATAATATGTACTGTGATTGGCTACTGTTACTACGTTGAAACGTATAAATAGGGTGTGTATTTACACCAGATTATTTGAAAGGGTTTTGAGCTAGTGGCAGCGATGGAGATGGAGATTATTTTGAGAATATGAGAAGATTTGCGAGGATTTTAGAGTGGAGGGGCAATCGTTTGGCAAGGATTGTTCAGAAGAAGGAGGAAGCCAGACGTCGGATACTGTGTCGTCGGCAGAGACGGATGTGGATCCATCCCATAAATGCCAGGCGGATGACCCGTGGGTGTATTCGACCTGTATATGGAGTTGAGGATGAACCCCAGCAAATTTTTTAATTATGTGCGAATGCGTGCGGAAAATTTCGAGCTTTTGGTTGCACGAATGAAGGAAGAATTCGAGACAGGACACTGCACTTCGGTTTGCAATATCTCCAGCAGAGCGGCTGATGGTCACAATCCGTAAGTTATTTTTTAAAAAAAATCCTTTACAATGTTTTTTTTTTTTGTTTTTTTTTGGGGATTTTTTTTTTTTTTGGTTTCTTTTTGGTTTAATTTATTTCTTTAATTTATTCTTCTCCTTTTTGCAGATTTCTGGCTACAGGGGAATCATTTACATCTCTGCACTTTCAGTACCGTCTTGGGATTTCTACTATCTCCGGTATTGTTAAAGAAACTTGTCAGGCGCTGTGGGATTGTTTGTGCAATGAATTCCTCCCTGAGCCAACACAGCAGAGATGGCTAGAAATTGCAGACCAGTTCATGGATATATGCCAGTTTCCCAACTGTATTGGTGCCGTGGATGGCAAACATATCCGGATTGTAAAACCCACTGGATCTGGATCTCTTTTTTTTAATTACAAAAAGTATTTTCAATAGTACTTATGGGCATTGCGGACGCCAGAATGCCAGTTTATTGCTGTTGACATTGGTGCATATGGGCGTTCAAATGATTCGCAAGTATTTAAAAATTCTCCTATGGGACGTCGCCTATATGGGATACCTTCCAGTTTCCGCCTCCAAGACCACTCCCTGGAACCTGTGGCCCTGCATTGCCCTTTGTTGTGTGGGAGATGAGGCTTTCAGCTTTCAACACATTTATTAAAACCTTATGGCAGCCATGGATTGAACCAAAGAAAAAAAATCTTTAATTACAGATTAACAAGGGCTAGACGAGTTGTTGAATGCGCTTTTGGGATCTTAACCGCCAAATGGAGGGTACTGCTGACTGCTATTAAATTACAAAGCGAGACTGTGGACCATGTTGTGAAGGCATGTGTCATCCTGCACAATTTTGTTATCTCAAAAGAACATGTCAACATGGATGAAGATTTGCCTGGGACCACATTGCAGGACTACACGAACATTAGTTTCCGTAGTTTCAGGATCTGTGGCCCAAATGCGTGATAAGTTTGCGGACTATTTTATGTCTCCTGATGGAAGGGTGGACTGGCAGGATGACATGGTGTAATATACTCTGCATTGCTTTACTTACTTTTACCACTTTTTGTGATGTGTGTTTATCTGTACCCTAATGTTTGATTGTGTTATAACCTTTCATGTTGAAACAGTTATTAAAAAAGACAAGACATGTTTTGCAACAAAAAAATTTTTATTTTTCAAAAAAAATGTGTTTTATTTTCACAAACATTTTCAAAAAGAATTGGTCAAAAAACTTATATACAGAAATTTACAGAAATATATACATATATTTACAGCACTCTACAATATATACATACACAACACTCTATACATACACAAACACTCTATACAATATATACATACACAACACTCTATACATACACAACACTCTATACAATATATACATACACAACACTCTATACATACACAACACTCTATACAATATATACATACACAACACTCTATACATACACAACACTCTATACAATATAATACATACACAACACAAACACTCTATACATACACAACACTCTACAATATATACATACACAACACTCTATACATACACAACACTCTATACAATATATACATACACAACACAACACTATACATACACAACACTCTACAATATATACATACACAACACAACACTCTATACATACACAACACTCTACAATATATACATACACAACACTCTATACATACACAACACTCTATACAATATATACATACACAACACAACACTATACATACACAACACTCTACAATATATACATACACAACACTCTATACATACACAACACTCTATACAATATACATACACAACAATATATACATACACAACACTCTACAATATATACATTCACAGCACTATATACATTCACAGCACTATAGCAGCACTAATAGACATATTTACAAAGAGGTATACTGTTGGGTGGAGATACTAGCGGAGGGGCTGACAGGATGGACCACGTCGATAGTGGGGGATGGATTAGCAGGTTGGATAGGATCAGAAGTGGAGGGAAAACATTAGGTTGGGAAGGCAGTTGAGGAGCAGAAAAGGTTTGAGGAAGGAATGGTGAAGGTGTTGGTGGAATGGGGTACGGTGAAGTTAACGGTGAAAATGGAAAGGGGGAATTAAAATATTGGGAATATTGAAATGGGAAGGAGTATTAGGAGGATTGGCTGTAGCTTGATGGCTGCCAGCTGAATGTGCAGCAGTTGGATAGGCTGCAGCTGAATGAGTGCAGGTAGATAGGCAGCTGCTGCTGCTGCTGGATGGGTGGCAGGTTGAAGTGGGGAAGGTGTAGGAATTGGGGTGGGTAATTTGATGGCTCGTGATACTGCCTGCACTAGAGAATTATGGCAGCCTTGCATCACATGCATCTGCAGGTCAGGAGTAAGATTTTCCATGTGCTTGAGAACGGACTGAAAAAAAACAGTGTCTCGGCTCCATGTTTGCATCTGACTGCATCCTATCAATTTTACTGCTGAGTTCAGCAATGTTTTGCTCAATAGAGCAAACCCATCTTTAAATTGATCTTTTAAAAGTTTGGTAGTGTTTTGATAGGATGCATTCAGATGCAAAAAAATCAGATGCATAGCTCCTTTCCTGACCTCGATGACGCTGCCGTCTAGGTGTGGTGGCAGTGTCAGCAGGGTAAGGTAAAGGGAACTCCAACCTCACACTGCAGCTTCATGTGACGAAGTCTGCCCTGCAACTCTAGTGCTGGTGGATGGGGCGGAGGTACCTGCCAAGAGGGAAGGTGCATAGGGGTCAGGTCTATCGACGTGGTCCCCGGCGGCGGACTCCAGAGGGATCGCTCCAGAGGGAACAAACTGAGAACCAGGCTCTAGAGTGCTGCAGACAGTGCTGTCAAATAAAAAAAAAAAAAAACATTAAATATATTTATACATTCACCTTTCTGAAATTATAAAATATGGTTAGACACATTTTACTTTTGTCATACATAAATGTGTTGTGAAATATTTACCTTCTGCTGACCATCGTTGATCGCAGGAACGACAAGGCTTGGGCGTATTTGTATCTGCTCTTGCGTCCTGATGATCCACTCCTTGCCTGCATCTCTTTGTTAAATTCCCTCTTGAAGCGATCCCTGAGTGACCGCCACCGTGTGATAACCCGGTCACCTGGAAATAAAAAGGAAAAAAATTGTTTTTGTATCCTACACATAACATTCTTCAAAATTCATTACTCAACTGTGAATACTTACGTGCAAGATCCTTGTCTCGATCATTGAGTTCCCCCCAGTTCTCCATCACCAGGCTGCATACTTCCTCCCATAGCCGTCGGGTAATAACTTGGTCAGAATGCCTGCGGTCAGCCATATTCCACAGCGCCTCCCGATGTTGGACCTCTTCGATGAGGATGTCTACGTCGATCCCTCCCCCATCCTCACCATCTGTATCGGGAGCACGCCGTGAAGCCTGTGTTTAAAAAAAAAAGAAAAAAAATAAGCTACATCACGTTAAATAAGTAAACACCAAAAAAAAAAAACTTACTTTCTGACCGCGGCGACGCTCATAGCCGATGACCATGGGAGGTCCTTGGAGGAACTCTCCTACAAGACCTGGATTCTGAAGACTAGAAAACATTTAAAAACAAAAAAATCCAAATTATAAATGACAGTATGTATTGTGTGTGTTATTTTTTTTGGTTGTTTACATTAGGTGATGATCTTGCCTATATAAAAAACTTACACTCTGCGCACCCGCTCCAGTTATTTCTCCACCCTGACCGTCTGCTTCTGAAAGCCCCTCTTCTTCAGCTTCCTGTGAAGACATAATACATACATATAGTTTGGAAAATAATTTTCTCAACAGTGAACAAAAAAATAATAATTACCTCTGTTCGCCTACGCTGTGGCTGGGGGCTTCCAGAAGAAGACATACTTGAACAACTGGGCCTGACTGGGTCCTTCAATTAATCTGTAAGCATAAAGCCTATTAAGCAACAATACAAAAGAGATAACAGCTCAATTGACAATATGCTTACATCACACTCAACTTGCGTCTGGATGACTGTCCTGTGGCTCACTGTCCTCTGTGGCAGACTGTCCTCAAACTGTTGGGGCAGACTGTAGTAATCTGTAAGGATAAAGCCATTTTAGCCAATATAATAGTTATATACGCTCAAATGACAATATACTTACATCACAGTGAACTTTTTCCAGTTTCACTCTCCTCTGTCCGACTGTCCTCTGTCCTATGGCAGACTGTGCCAAGAAATCTGTAAGTATAAAGCCGATTTTAGCCTATATACTTGTTATGTCCGCTAAAATGACAATATACTTACATCACACTCAACTTGGTTCTGTGAGACTCTCCAGTGGCCGAATGTCCTCTGTCCAACTGTCAAACTGTCCCAAAAAATCTGTAAGGATAAAGCCATTTTAGCCAATATAATAGTTATATAACGCTCAAATGACAATATACTTACATCACAGTGAACTTTTTTCCAGTTTCACTCTCCTCTGTCCGACTGTCCTCTGTCCTATGGCAGACTGTGCCAAGAAATCTGTAAGTATAAAGGCATTTTAGCCAATATAATAGTTATATACGCTCAAATGACAATATACTTACATCACACTCAACTTGGTTCCGTTTAACACTGGCCGACTGTCCTGTCCTTGTCTTCTGTGGCAGACTGTCACACTCAATCTGTAAAAAGGCCAGCAACAATACAAGAGATAACCATTTGACAATATACTTATCACTCAACTGCAGACTGTCAACCTGGCACTGTCTCCTCAACGATTACACTGATACCCCCCAGATAATGTTGCATGCACCCCATGGAATTTTATAAACCTTTGTATACTCCATTTACTTTTTATAATACCCCATTGTCTATGTATGCACACCATGTACTTTCTATACCTTCGTATACACCCAATTGACTTTTTATATACCCCATTGTTTATGATGCACACCATGTACTTTTTATACCTTCGTATACACCAATTGACTTTATATACCCCATTGTCTATGTATGCACACCATGTACTTTTTATAACCTTCGTATACACCAATTGACTTTATATACCCCAATTGTCTATGTATGCACACCATGTACTTTCTATACCCTTCGTATACACCCAATTGACTTTTTATATACCACATTGTTTATGTATGCACACCATGTACTTTGTATACCTTCGTATACACCCAATTGACTTTTTATATACCACATTGTTTATGTATGCACACCATGTACTTTCTATACCTTCGTATACACCCAATTGACTTTTTATATACCACATTGTTTATGTATGCACACCATGTACTTTGTATACCTTCGTATACACCCAATTGACTTTTTTATATACCACATTGTTTATGTATGCACACCATGTACTTTCTATACCTTCGTATACACCCAATTGACTTTTTATATACCACATTGTTTATGTATGCACACCATGTACTTTTTATACCTTCGTATACACCAATTGACTTTATATACCCCATTGTCTATGTATGCACACCATGTACTTTCTATACCTTCGTATACACCCAATTGACTTTTTATATACCACATTGTTTATGTATGCACACCATGTACTTTCTATACCTTCGTATACACCCAATTGACTTTTTATATACCACATTGTTTATGTATGCACACCATGTACTTTCTATACCTTCGTATACACCAATTGACTTTTTATACCCCATTGTCTATGTATGCACACCATTTACTTTGTATACCTTTGTATACACCCATTGACTTTTTTATATACCACATTGTCTGCCACACCATGTACTTTCTATACTTTTGTAACCCCAGTTGTATACACTACAATACCTTTGCATCACATGACCTTTTTGAAAACCATTTTATGTTTTGAGTAATATTTAAAAAGCAATACACCCCTGTGCATTATAATTATAAAAATATATGAAAAAATACTACGGACATTTTTATTGGAGATTTTTTATTAATTTTTTTTTTTTTTTTTTTTTTTTTTTTAGTATGAGCTTTAACACACTTTATTATCACAGTAATGTCAAAATAACACTTTATTACACATGCATGCACACACACTTCAAAAAAATTGTACAGCATGTAATATGTATTAAAAATGACTATTGTGTTTAAAAAATTTAAATGAACAAAACACTATCAAACATGCATGAATACCCACCCACACAAAAAAAACACTACATCAAGAAAAGTAATGTTTAAAAAAAAGGAGTTAAAAATACATGCTGGCAAAAAAAAAACATGAATACAATGTATGAAAATACACACACACACACACACACACACACACACACACACACACACACACACACACACACACACACACACACACACACACACACACACACCAGCAATCACATATGAAGGCATTATACAGTCTATACTCACACCAAGTGTTTGCAGGATTCAGCTGGGCTATCAGACTTTTCAGGCAGGGTCTTGTGGCTTGGGTCTTGTGGCTTGTGGCTTGATTCCAGCCTCTATAGAGCAGATCTTCAAGAGCAGGTCTGGTCTTGTCTGGCTGCTTGTCTTCATGTGTGGCAATGAGTCACCTGGCTTGTTTATATTGGTTTTGGCCTGTCTGGAAATGTATCCAACTTGGAGCATGCGCAGTCCAAAAAGGCGGATCCGCCGTGTGTATCCGCCAAATGGCGGATATTGGCGGATCCGCCACTCATTGACACACATTGTAAAATTTTGGCGGATTTGGCGGATCCGCCAAAATCCGCCACCATCCGCCATTTCAACGCAGACAAAAAACGTTACATTGTCCGTCCAATCGAGACAGCGGACGCCAAATATATGGCGGATCCGCCAAAAAGCGGAGTCAGCGGACGACCTATCCGCCACGATCCGCCAGTAATATAAGTTTATGGGGAAATTGCGGATCCGCCAAAAGAAAATGGCGGATCCGCCAATTTCAAATTTTGGCGGATTTTGACTGACGTTGCACGACTGAAGTGTGAAAGAGGCCTTAGGGGTGATCTTATTACAATGTATAAATATATGAGGGGACAGTACAAAGACCTTTCTAATGATCTTTTTACTCTTAGACCTGTGACGGGGACAAGGGGGCATCCTCTACGTCTGGAGGAAAGAAGGTTTAGCCATAATCACAGACGCAGATTCTTTACTGTAAGAGCAGTGAGACTATGGAACTCTCTGCCGTCTAATGTTGTAATGAGTGAATCCTTACTAAAATTTAAGAAGGGACTGGACGCCTTTCTTGAAAAGTATAATATTACAGGCTATATTCACTAGTTTCCTAGATACTGTGTTGATCCAGGGAGCTAGTCTGATTGCCGTATGTGGAGTCGGGAAGGAATCTTTTTCCCCAATGTGAAGCTTACTGTTTACCACTTGGTTTTTTTTGCCTTCCTCTGGATCAACATGTTAGGGCAGGTTAGGATAGGATATGGGTTGAACTAGATGGACTTAAAGTCTTCCTTCAACCTTACTAACTATGTTACTATGTTACTATGTTACATTTAATTTATTCCTCCCTGTCCCTACTCTCCTCTCTATTGTTGTTATCCCTGTTTTCTCTTTGTCTTGTTTACCTTACATTTCTGTGTTATGCCTCATGGAGTGTGGGAGGGACAGATCAGGGTTTAACAGGAGCATAGTAAAGTTGTAGACTCAGGTCTTCATACCTTCAGGAGTCCTTCCAGGACAGTGATAGTTGGTTCCCAGTTCCAGTGACAGTTCGAGGCCCCCCTTCCTTACCGAAGACCGTCACAGAGTCATGCTAGCACATGTCCAGACCGTTTGAAGTTGACAAAAGACCATCAGGATGATCCAAAGGAGGCATGGGAGAAGGTCATGTGGTCAGATGAGACTAAACTAAAAGTTATTAGCTTCAACTCCACTCGCTGTGTTTGGAGGAAGAACAAGGATGAGTACAACCCACAAAACAATGTCTCAACCGTAAAGCATGGTGGGGAAACATCATACTTTGGGGGTGCTTTTCTGCAAAGAGGACATAAAGACTGCACCATATTGAAAGGAGGATGGATGGGGTCATGTATCTTGAGATTTAGGCCAACAACCTCCTTCCCTCAGTAAGAGCATTGAAGATGGGTCGTGGCTGGGTCTTCCAGTATGACAATGACGCGAAACACACAGCCAGGGCAATTAAAAAGTTTCAAGGTCCTGGAGTGGCCTAGTCAGACTCCAGACCTGAACCCAATAGAAAATCTTTGGAGGGAGCTGAAACTCAATGTTCTCCAGTGACAGCCCCAAAACCTGAAAGATCTGGAGAAGATCTGTATGGAGGATGGGCCAAAATCCCTGCTGCAGTGTGTGCAAACCTGGTCAAAACTACAGAAAACGTCTGACCTCTGTAATTGCAAACAAAGGTTTCAGTACCAAATTTTTAAGTTCTGTTTTTCTATTGTATCAAATACTTTTTTTCATGCAATAAAATGAGAATTATGTAAAAATAATACAATTTGATTTTCTGGATTTTTTTAAGATTCTGTCTCTCACAGTTAAAGTGTACTTATGATAAAAATTACAGACCTCTCCATTTTTTTTGTAGGTGGGAAAACTTGCAAAATTGGCAGTGTATCAAATACTTATTTTTTCCACGTATACCAGGATGAGGGACATATTCCAGGATGGGGAACGTATTTTGGGATGTGGGACATATATACCAGAATTGGGCCATATACCAGGATGTGAGACATATACCAAGATGAGGAACATGTACCAGAATGAAGAGCATATACCAGAATGAACAACATATACCAGGATGGGGACATACTCCATGATGGGGACAAATACCAGGATAGAGGGCCATATACCAGTAAAGGGACATATACCAGGATGGGAGACATATACCAGGATGGGGAAATATGCCAGGATTGAGAAATATACCATGATGGAGGACATATGCAAGGATGAGGCAATGGGATCTGGACATATACCAGGATGGGAGACATATATACCAGATAGGAGACATGTGCCAGGATGGGGAACATATACCAGAATGGGGGACATAAACCAGGATGCACTATATGGGACACATTATACTGTGTGGTACTATATGGGGCTATTATACTGTGCAGCACATTATAGTGTGGGGCACTATATGGGGCCATTATATTGTGGAACACACTATACTGTGGGGCACTATATGAGACCAATATACTGTGGAGCACTATATGGGGACATTACACTGTGGGGCACAATATACTGTGGGGCACTATATGAGGCCATTATACTGTACGGTATTATATGGGGCCATTATACCGTGGGCCACAATATACTTTGAGGGCCATTATACTGTGGTGCACTATATGAGGCCATTATACTGTGTGGTATTATATGGGGCCATTTACTGTGGGCCACAATATACTTTGAGAGCCATTATACTGTGTTGCACTATATGAGGCCAATATACTGTGAGGCACATTATACAGTGTGGCACTATATGAGGCCATTATGCTGTGAGGCACATTACACTGTGTGGCACTATATGAGGCCATTATGCTGTGAGGCACTACATGGGTCATTATACTGTGAGGCACATTATACTGTGTGGCACTATATGAGGCCATTATGCTGTGTGGCACAATATGGGGCCATTATACTGTGGGGCACTACATGGGACCATTATATTTTGGGCACTACATGGGGCAATTATACTATGGGGTACTATATGGGGCCATTACTATATGGGGCCATTATACTGTGGGACACTATATAAGGCCATTATACTGTGTGGTATTATATGGGGCCATTATACTATGGGCCACAATATTCTTTGAGGGCCATTATACTGTGGTGCACTATATGAGGCAATTATACTGTGTGGTATTATATGGGGCCATTATAGTGTGGGCCACAATATACTTTGAGAGCCATTATACTGTGTTTGCACTATATGAGGCCATTATACTGTGAGGCACATTACACTGTGTGGCACTATATGAGGCCATTATGCTGTGAGGCACTAATGGGTCATTATACTGTGAGGCACATTTGTTATGTTTCGGTAGCTGAGGAGAAACTGCAAAAAATAGCCAAAGTAGCAAAACACCAGAGAGGCTGGAAACTATTGGATTGCAGTAACCTAAACTAACCGCCACACTAGAAGTAGCCGTGGAGCGTACCTACGGTGATCCTAGATGCCTCGTCACAGCCGGAGAGATAACTACACCTAAAGGCAGAAAGATGAAAGCTATCTGCCCCGGAGCAGAATCCCCAAAGAAATAGGAAGCCCCCGAACATGTAATGGCGGTTAGACAAGAAGAAAACACGGACACAGACAGAAAATAGAATGAGCAAACGCTGGGGCCCAATCTGTCTAGAAAGAAAAGTATAGGAAAGAATTCTGACTGCAACCCAAAAAAACCCTGACAAAAAATACCAACACTTCTGATTAACAAAAAAAAAAACCTGAGATCACACAATCTCTACTGTTGTGAATATGCTGGAGGCGGCTTCTGAGCTGGGACTTCCCTCCGGTGGTTGCTGAGGGTAATGAACTGATTACCGAATGGCCTTCAGCTGCCGCTGAATGGTAGGATATAAGTGGCCTGAGTTCCCAGCAGCCTTTTTTTTCTCTGTTTGATTTTCTCTGCTGGTTTGCTGCTTGCAGTGGACTGCAGCCTGTCCCCTTTTGGGGTCTGGCGCTGCAATTGTGCAAACAGAGCAAAACTGCAAACACAAAATGAGCATAATTGCAGCGCAAGACCCCAAAAGGGGACCAGGCTGCAGTCCACTGCAAGCAGCAAACCAGCAGTGAAAATCCAACAGAGGAAAAAAAAAAAAAAACACTTATCTGAATGAGAGTAGGAAAACAAGCTGTGCTCCAAGCAAGAGCAGGAGGAACAATTGATTACCGGCAAGTTGCTGGGAACTCAGGTCACTTATATCATACCATTCAGAGCCAGCTGAAGGCCATTCAGTAATTAGTTCATTACCCTCAAAACCACCGGAGGGAGCCCCAGCTCAGAAGTCGCCTCCAAGTATTCACAACACACATTATACTGCGTGGCACTATATGAGGCCATTATGCTTTGAGGCATTATATGGGGAAATTATACTGTGGGGAATTATACGGGGCCATTATACTATGGGGCACTATATGGGGCCATTATACTGTGGGACATTATATAGTGCCATTTTACTGTGGGGCAATATATAAGGTCATTATACTGTGAGGTACATTATACTGTGGAGCACTATATGAGGCCATTTAACTGTGTGGCATTATATGGGGCCATTATACTGTGGGGAACTATATGGAGCCATTATACTATGGGGTACTATATGAGGCCATTATACTGTGATGCACTATATGAGGTCATTGTCAATAATTACATAATTTTAATCTATGTGTGGTTATATTCTTGTATTCTGCACAGTCATGGCCAAAAGTTTTGAGAATGACAGAAAATATTATATTTTCACATGATCTGCTGCCCTCTGGTTTTTATGTGTGTTTGACAGATGTTTTTATCACAGACAGAAATATAAAAATTGCAAACATATGAGTAACAAAAGCTTATATTGATAGTTAGAATGAGTTAATGAAGCAAGTCAATATTGCAGTATTGACCCTTCTTCTTCAGGACCTCTGCAATTCTCCCTGGCATGCTCTCAATCAACTTCTGGACCAAATCCTGACTGATAGCAGTCCATTCTTGCACAATCAATGCTTTCATTTTGTCAGAATTTTTAGGTTTTTGTTTGTCCACCCGTCTCTTGATGATTGACCACAAGGTCTCAATGGGATTAAGATCTGGGGAGTTTCCAGGCCATGGACCCAAAATCTCTATGTTTTGTTCCCTGAGCCATTTAGTTATCACCTTTGCTTTATGGCAAGGTGCTCCATCATGCTGGAAAAGGCATTGTTGATCGCCAAACTGCTCTTGGAGGGTTGGGAGAAGTTGCTCTTGGAGACATTCTGGTACCATTCTTCATTCATGGCTGTGTTTTTAGGCAAGACTGTGAGAGAGCCAATTCCCTTGGCTGAGAAGCAACCCCACACATGAATGGTTTCAGGATGCTTAACAGTTGGCATGAGACAAGACTGGTGGTAGCGCTCACCTTGTCTTCTCCGAATGAGACATTTTCCTGATGTCCCAAACAATCGAAAAGGGGATTCATCGGAGAAAATAACTTTACCCCAGTCCTCAGCAGTCCACTGCCTGTACCTTTTGCAGAATATCAGTCTGTCCATGATGTTTTTTCTGGAGAGAAGTGGCTTCTTTGCTGCCCTCCTTGAGACCAGGCCTTGCTCCAAGAGTCTCCGCCTCACAGTGCGTGCAGATGAACTCACACCTGCCTGCTGCCATTCCTGAGCAAGCTCTGCACTGCTGGTAGCCCGATCCCGCAGCTGAAACACTTTAAGAGACGGTCCTGCGCTTGCTCGTCTTTTTTGGGCGCCCTGGAGCCTTTTTGGCAACAATGGAACCTCTCTCCTTGAAGTTCTTGATGATGCGATAGATTGTTGACTGAGGTGCAATCTTTCTAGCTGCGATACTCTTCCCCGTTAGGCCATTTTTGTGTATTGCAATGATGACTGCACTGTTTCTTTAGAGATAACCAAAGGTTAAACAGAAGAGAAACAATGATGCCAAGCACCAGCCTCCTTTTAAAGTGTCCAGTGGTGTCATTCTTACTTAATCATGACAGATTGATCTCCAGCCGTGTCCTCATCAACACCCCACACCTGTGTTTAATGGAGCAATCACTGAAAAGAGTTAGCTGGTCCTATTAAGGCAGGGCTGCAATGATGTTGAAATGTGTTTTGGGGGATAAAGTTCATTTTCTAGCCAAATATTGACTTTGCAAGTAATTGCTGTTAAGCTGATCACTCTTTATAACATTCTGGAGTATATGCAAATTGCCATTAGAAAAAGTGAAGCAGTAGACTTTGTAAAAATTAGTATTTGTGTCATTCTCAAAACTTTGGCCATGACTGTATTATGTATTTTGAGATTTAATAAAGTTGTATATTTTTTCACATATTGCTGTGTGGAGTTCAGTGTAATTATCGGTATTGCTATTGAATTTTTGAACTCTGTAGTAGTTCCAATGTTTGGTATGGCATTTGTACATTCTAAAGTATGCCTTATATAGTGACTTCAACAATTCTGTTAAATATATGAGGTCATTGTGTAGTATGTTGATTTTTTATATTATAAGCAATGATGATGCAGTGATTTAGTTCGGCCACCAGAGGTCACCTTTGACTAACAGACAAAAAACTCTGGAAACAGGAGCCTGTTTGAGAGACGTGAGGAATCCAGCGCCTGAAGTATTCTTGTTTGGACAGTGTGATTCAAAATGAGAGCGACTCCTGTGAGTAAACGAGAAGTGTGACCGGTCATCAACTGTTAGGGATAGTTAGGGATAGCTAGAAAAGAAGTCGCAGCATATTCAAGGACACTCTTGTTACTAAGAATTGCATATGAACTGATAGAGACTGTGTGAATTCTTGTGTATCAAGATGCTGGCTGTGAAATACTACTGGAACTGATTGGGAACTTCATCTGTACTGAAGATTTGGTGTCCTGGAAAGCTGTTTTAATTCCGGTGGCTGGATGTATGTATAACACGTTCAATATTGTTTACTGTTGAGTATACTGTAAAGTTATTTCGCGCTCACAATAAGACAGTCACTGTTACATACTGCTTTTTAAGGATTTAGGGGGTAATATACATACGCCCAAAGTTTGGACAACCTTCTCATTCAAATTTTTTTCTGAAATTTCATACTATGAAATTTAGAATCACACTAAGGCAAAAAAACTAGAATTAACACATGTGGAAAAACTTCCTTTAAAAAAAAGTGTAAAACCCAACAAAATATTCTTATTTTCTGGTTTTTTTCCAAAGTACCATTTTTTTTTGATTACGTTTGGGGCGCAAAAAGGTAACGGCTGGACCTACGCCGGGCCCACCGTGAAGCAGGAGGAGGTGGGGTATGGTTTGGGGGGGTTTTCTGGTGACACTGTTGGGTTTTTTTTAAAAGAAGCGGTAGCGCCAGCCACCCCAAACCACTCGTTTGGGGTTCAGAATGGTACTGGGGAGGCCAGGCATCTGGCGAGCCCCCCAACACTCTCCTTTTTTGGCAAATACCCTTTTTCACAGCCTGGGTGTTTTGGTCATTTCCTTTTTAAAAATAAAAGATGGTCCAAAAAGCAAACCCATGGAAAAAGCAGCTGCTGCAAGATGCTGTGGTACCTGCTGTTCAGTATGCCTTAATTTTTAATAAATCCCCAACAGGTCCCACAAAAAAAATCACACACCACCTCCTCCAGCTTTACTTGGAAAACCCGGGATGTGAGCCCCCCCTTTTCCTTTTCTGCTGCTAGCATAATCAAAGCAAAAGGGGCTACTGGAAGAACCTAGAATATAAAATATTTTCATTGTTTTACACTTTTTTAAAGTTAATGTATAATTCCCCTGGACTTAAGTTTTTTTTCCTTTGTGATTACAATTTTTTACAGTCATGAAAAAACAGAAAAAACATTTAATAAAGGGGGTCCAAACTTTTTTTGGGCTGTATGTATATAATTTTTAAAGGGAAAAAAGGTCCCCCGACCAATAAATTTTGGGGGGGCGGTGAAGATTTTAAAACCGGGGAACCCCCCGGCACACGTGTAAACCCCCCCGTTTTTAAAAAAAGGCATGTCGGGGATCTTTTCCGTCCTGAAGCGGCACTTGATTCTCACTGCAAAATTTGTTTTGGGGGTTTTTTGGGGTTGTGGCCATTTTTGTTGGGGGATAAATCCTTTATTTTTTTCACCTTATAAAAAAAAAAAAAATTGGTTTTAAATTTTAATTGTGTTTTAGTCTTTTAAAAGCGCCGTATTCCAATCTCGAACAACGACCGCAACGGCCGTTACATTTAACTGTGGGGCAAATTACTGTGGAATACAAATGGGCCATCTACTTGGGACATTACTGCGGGGAATATAAGGCCCTTTTAAGGGAGCACTAGTAGGCACATTCAGTATGGTCTGAAAGGGGGCCTTTTTTTTTTTGCTGTACTATTGGGGC
>JARQOD010013402.1:0-15738 GCA_033576555.1 Oophaga sylvatica
AAAAGAACAATATTACATTTTTTCAGTGTGTTATTAATATTAGTTGCAGCAGGAATTGCCCTTTGAATTGTAGAAGAGATGAGGTTTCCCTCGGACAATAAGTAGAAATAATACAGAATAAAGCGGAGACATGTTGGCTTGATGAACGTTGCTGTATTTTAGCGGTCGTCTCTTACGTTAGTAGATCGCTCTGTAAGTTTGTCGTATCCTGTGCAGCCAATACTAACAGTCTGTATAGATTGTCACTGCAGATATAGCGGTGTGTATATTGTCAGGACGTTATATAGACCGCCAGAAAAAAATATTTACTGTTATATTTTGTTGCTTATTTATAGGGATTTTCTGATTGAGAAACAAAAATTCACATAATCTGTTAGGGATTTGGGCTTCAAAAAGGGGGAAACGAAGAATGTTCCTCTCTTTGGAGGACTTGTCATTGTCACTATGGTATATGGAGGTGTTCTGTAGGGCCAGGCTTTCAGGACTTGTCATTGTCACTATGGTATATGGAGGTGTTCTGTAGGGCCAGGCTTTCAGGACTTGTCATTGTCACTATGGTATATGGAGGTGTTCTGTAGGGCCAGGCTTTCAGGACTTGTCATTGTCACTATGGTATATGGAGGTGTTCTGTACGGCCAGGTTTTCAGGACTTGTCATTGTCACTATGGTATATGGGGGTGTTCTGTAGGGCCAGGCTTTCAGGACTTGTCATTGTCACTATGGTATATGGAGGTGTTCTGTAGGGCCAGGCTTTCAGGACTTGTCATTGTCACTATGGTATATGGAGGTGTTCTGCAGGTCCAGGCTTTCAGGACTTGTCATTGTCACTATGGTATATGGAGGTGTTCTGTAGGGCCAGGCTTTCAGGACTTGTCATTGTCACTATGGTATATGGAGGTGTTCTGCAGGTCCAGGCTTTCAGGACTTGTCATTGTCACTATGGTATATGGAGGTGTTCTGCAGGGCCAGGCTTTCAGGACTTGTCATTGTCACTATGGTATATGGAGGTGTTCTGCAGGGCCAGGCTTTCAGGACTTGTCATTGTCACTATGGTATATGGAGGTGTTCTGCAGGGCCAGGCTTTCTGCTATATCTGCAGTAATGGGGGCTGGCTCTGTGCGGCCCTGTTCTCGGAGGATCCGGAGTGTAAAGTGGATGACTTCATGTATTGAGCATTCAATCTCCGCAGAAATTAATCACTTTTCTGTCCCTCCGATGCATTCAGCGCTAGTGAAAGGAAACGTGACATTTCCCTTTTGACGCCTCGTGTCATCAGAGAAGTCGTCCTGTCAGCGTCTTCTGGGCGGTGAATCAACGCTTTGGTCTAATGTAACTCTTTATAGCCATTTGTGATTGTTTTTTTTAATGGTGCCGATTTCCAAAATTATAAAAAAAAAAAATAAATACAAATGTCTATTAAGATGTTAATTTTCCATTCCCTGGGGTTAATTTTATATTCCTTGGTGATCTAGCGCAATAAATCAGTTACTTTTAAAGATCCTAGTGGTCTAGTGCAATACATACGTTACATTTATATTCCCTGGTGGTCTAGGGCAATACATACGTTACATTTATATTCCCTGGTGGTCTAGGGCAATACATACGTTACATTTATATTCCCTGGTGGTCTAGGGCAATGTATAAGGTAAATTTATATTCCCTGGTGGTCTAGGGCAATACATACGTTACATTTATATTCCCTGGTGGTCTAGGGCAATACATACGTTACATTTATATTCCCTGGTGGTCTAGGGCAATGTATAAGGTAAATTTATATTCCCTGGTGGTCTAGGGCAATGTATAAGTTACATTTATATTCCCTGATGGTCTAGGGCAATACATAAGTGAAATGTATATTCCTGGTGATCTAGGGCAGCATATTCTCTGGTGGTCTAGGGCAATGTATAAGGTAAATTTATATTCCCTGGTGGTCTAGGGCAATGTATAAGTTACATTTATATTCCCTGATGGTCTAGGGCAATACATAAGTGAAATGTATATTCCCTGGTGATCTAGGGCAGCATATTCTCTGGTGGTCTAGGGCAATTCATAAGTTACATTTATATTCTCTGGTGGTCTAGGGCAATGTATAAGGTAAATTTATATTCCCTGGTGGTCTAAGGCAATAAGTTACATTTATGTTCCCTGGTGGTCTAGGGCAATAAGTTGCATTTATGTTCCCTGGTGGTGTAGGGCAATAAGTTGCATTTATGTTCCCTGGTGGTGTAGGGCAATAAGTTACATTTATGTTCCCTGGTGGTCTAGGGCAATAAGTTACATTTATATTCCCTGGTGGTCTAGGGCAATACATAAGTGAAATGTACATTCCCTGGTGGTCTAGGGCAATGTATAAGGTAAATTTATATTCCCTGGTGGTCTAGGGCAATACATAAGTGAAATGTATATTCCCTGGTGGTCTAGGGCAATACATAAGTGAAATGTATATTCCCTGGTGGTCTAAGGCAATGTATAAGGTAAATTTATATTCCCTGGTGGTCTAGGGAAATACATAAGTGAAATGTATATTCCCTGGTGGTCTAGGGCAATGTATAAGGTAAATTTATATTCCCTGGTGGTCTAGGGCAATACATAAGTGAAATGTATATTCCCTGGTGGTCTAGGGCAATACATAAGTGAAATGTATATTCCCTGGTGGTCTAGGGCAATGTATAAGGTAAATTTATATTCCCTGGTGGTCTAGGGAAATACATAAGTGAAATGTATATTCCCTGGTGGTCTAGGGCAGCATATTCTCTGGTGGTCTAGGGCAATTCATAAGTT
The DNA here is from genome assembly GCA_033576555.1 of Oophaga sylvatica. NCBI lineage: Eukaryota > Metazoa > Chordata > Amphibia > Anura > Dendrobatidae > Oophaga > Oophaga sylvatica. The sequence goes on from JARQOD010013402.1 coordinate 2,782, forward strand.
ACATTTATATTCAATGGTGGTCTAGGGCAATGTATAAGGTAAATTTATATTCCCTGGTGGTCTAGGGCAATAAGTTACATTTATGTTCCCTGGTGGTCTAGGGCAATAAGTTACATTTATGTTCCCTGGTGGTCTAGGGCAATAAGTTACATTTATATTCCCTGTGGTCTAGGGCAATAAGTTACATTTATATTCAATGGTGGTCTAGGGCAATAAGTTACATTTATATTCCCTGGTGGTCTAGGGCAATGTATAAGGTAAATTTATATTCCCTGGTGGTCTAGGGCAATAAGTTACATTTATGTTCCCTGGTGGTCTAGGGCAATAAGTTACATTTATATTCCCTGGTGGTCTAGGGCAATACATAAGTGAAATGTATATTCCCTGGTGGTCTAGGGCAATAAGTTACATTTATATTCCCTGGTGGTCTAGGGCAATACATAAGTGAAATGTATATTCCCTGGTGGTCTAGGGCAATGTATAAGGTAAATTTATATTCCCTGGTGGTCTAGGGCAGCATATTCTCTGGTGGTCTAGTGGCGTAAAAATGTTAATTTTATATTCCTGGTGGAACGTGGTTAATTTTACATTCAACTCTCTGGGACAGTAAAAAAAGGTAATTTCTTTTTTCCTTGAGTCTGCGGAGGTGAAGAGATCAATGGATAATTTAGGTTGCTCCTGGGTCCCATCTCCAGAGGACACCGTGGATGTGGGGGGTCTGAACAGTTGGAGGTTCTGGTATGGGGGACACTTTGCTTATTGACCATTCTAACAAGTAAGGATTTGTCCAAAGCGGAGAACAAAATACGGGCGGCAGGTTCTGTTTTGTTTTGATTTTAGAAAATGATCAATTCAGCAAACAAAAAAAATGACTATTTAAAGGGATATTATCCCCCCAAAATTACCCCTTTGAGCTGGACAGATGGTGACTTTTCTGTACAGGGAAAACCATCTTTTTGGCTGTAAAACACGTCAAGAACCAGTGACCTCATCCCTACAAGAGAAAGGGATCCCATTGAGAGCGGTTGGAGTTTTTCCTTCGGTCACTGGTTTCCTTCTAGTTCTATAGTTGGAAGATGAAAAAAATCCTGAAATACAGGAAAAAAAAAAAGCCTTGATGCTCTGCAGAGGTCTGAAGATATAAAGGGCATTTCCCGGGTATGCAATGCTCTGCAGGTGGATGTAATGATGCTCATCACTGGGAGTGACGCTCTGCAGGTCGGTCGGTGAAACCACCCGCAGGCGTCTTCTTTTCTATAATGGTCTTTGTCACTTTTCCATTTTGATTTTCACCCTTTCCGTGATTTTCTTTCATTCTGTCAAGTCCTTACTGAGTGCGATGCTCTGCAGACAGTCCCCCTCCGCAGCGGTCATCCTGGCTGCGATACTCTGCAGGGTTCTGTGGTGCCGACTTGTTCCCATTTCACGTGGACGTGGGTTTCTATTGTCTTTTTATTTACCTTTGAATGTAACTGTTTTGTATCATCTTGTGCTTCTTTGGGCTCCCGAATTACATATCTATGGGACATGTATGTATATACATATATAAATATGTATATATATATATATATATATATACACCCACGCACGCAGGAGAACCTATATACTGGGTGCGTCTTGGTCAGACAGCATGCGGGAGGGTGCACGGAATAAAGCCTAGAGAAATGACCCACAGTGTGTCCGTGCCGTTATTACCGGATACATTCCGCTTCTATTGTTCTTTTTGTTGTTTTCTCACGATTTAATGTAACGAGACAAAACCAGAATCTGATAAAGCGTAAATCATAAATGATACGTCCATAGAATTACTTAACTTTGTTTCCAAGCGGAAAACTAATATTGTGTTACTAGTTGGAGACAGTCAGCAAGTTGCTGTTGATGGATGCTTTATTTTTATTATGTATCTCCATTTACTAGCGAGTTAAAAAAAAACAATCTGGTGTCCTGTGGAGACAATCAGCAGGTTGGTGAGCGGCAGTTCACAGAGGTCAGGTAACGGGGGGGTTTAATAATGTTAATATTTAATAACGAGTCTTGCTGCAAACACATAAATGGAAACACTGATCCGTCAACAGCAGCATGTTAGGATAGGGAAAAGTAGGATGCTGATTCCTTCAAGGGCTCATTATCAGATGAGCGGTAATAATAATAATTAATAATAAGCACCCATATTTCTTAAATAATAATAATAATAATAATAATAATAATATCGCCCGTATTTCCTAAATAATAATAATAATGATCATTTTTCAAAATCTCACATTGAGTCTAACTGCAGGAATTTTAGTGTGAGCGTCAATTTAGAATGAAAGTATTAATTATAGATACATGATAGGAAGAATTGTATCCATCAATAGCAGCATCCTGACTGTTTCCAGGCAGAATGAACTACAGGAAGAAAACAACAAACAGGAAACAATAGAAAAAAAGGAATGAAATGATGCAATCCATCTATGAAAAGTACATGTGTTCACTATAAAGCCAACATTAAGGTGAAGTGTCACATTCTTCCTTCCTCATCACTCAATTCCAAGATCAGGAGTGAGGTTCAGAGCTTTGTTTCCCGGCTCCACGATGGGCTCCTGTATACTGGACGTGGTATAAAGGAAGCAGCTGGAGCTGATATGAAGCCCGTGTAATTGTGAGGCCTCATCCAAGCCGAATTTCATGGCCCTGGGCATAATGCAAAGTACGAACAGGTTTTTTTCATAATTTCAAAATCCTAGTTTTCTAAGGTAAGTGAGAGGGTTAATTGTAAATTCACTGATGATAAAAGGCACTGAACAGGTTAATATTCCATTCCCTAGTGTATAGCAATGAAGAAAATCGTTTTACATTCCCTAGATAAGAAGTAAATGTTTACTTCAGGATTTTTCTAGGGGGCACCATCTTTTGGAGACCCCTTAGAAAGTGGGGAGCTAGCTGGCCAGCACCTGAAACCAGCACTGGCGACAGCTCAGCTGATCCATCCTCCCTTCCTAATGGTTGGGGTGGAACTAAGAGATATAAGTTCCCGGTGGTCTAAGGGAGTGAGATGGTTAGGCCGGGGTCACACTTGCGAGTGTAATGCCAGAAACTCACCTCAATACCCGGCACTGCCGCCGGCACACGGGACCTGAGTGTGTGGCTGCAGTGCATCTTAGAGATGCGCCTTTTCTGGAGACACTGAGAGCTGATGTTTTTAGCCGGGGGACCTATATCCATGGCCCCCTTCCTAGGCTATTAATATCAGCCCACAGCTGTCTGCATAGCCTTTGCTGGTTATTAATTATAGGGGGACCCCACGTCATTTTTTGGGGGAGTCCCCCATTTTAATAGCCAGTAAAGGCTAAGTATACAGTTGTGAGCTAATATTAATAGCCTGGGAAGCTCCATGGGTATTACCCCCTTTCCAGGCTATAAACATATGCCCCCCAGTCGTCAGCTTTCCCTCTGCTGGTTACGAAAATTGTGCAGGAGCCCGCATAGCACTCGTCCGTATTCTACGGTAGTGTTGTGTCGACCCGCCACCACAATTGTGGGTTACCAGGGCAATGGGGTACTCAGAGCCGAGCCCATGGAAGTCTATGGGGTTGTCACAGGTAGCTGTGGCTCGGTCTGTGGCCCTGGCGGTCTGGCGTATGTTGGGGGGAATATTTACAGGGGATAGATTTATATACAGTTCGTGACGCCACCTGTAGTATTCTGGTAATTTATACCAGCGCTGCTGTAGATCTCTGAGGGGATGGTGATGCAGCTAGATGTCGGGTCCCCTACAGGTGGGACTGGTCCCTCAGATCGAGAGTTAGGTAGGGATTGTGCAGGCATGCAATAATAACTCAGTCTCACACGGTCAGCGTCTTTCCATACCTTTACTTGTAAGATGTTCAAGCAGGTCCCAGGGAGGCTGATGGGGTTGATGGAGGATGAGCTTTGAGGCAACAGCTAAGCAACTTAGGGGCCTCCTTTACTTTCAATACAATGATGAGTACAACCAGCCTGAAGCGTAGTTCTCTCAATAACTCCAGCTAATCTATAGCTGTACTTCCCAGTCAGGTTTGTGTCAGGAGCCTTTCTGTGAGGGAGCTGAATTCTTCTTTTGTCCTGCAGAGACTCAAAGTCTTCACTTCCCCTGACCCCAGTTACGTACTGACTATAAGGGCTTGTTTGCCGCGACCTAGGGTCCGGTAAATCTCTGGTTTTCTCTTCACTATGCTTGTAGCTAATAGTGATCCTTCGGTCCCCAGTGACCGGTAGCAATGTGCAGGACTTTTCCAAGCCAAACGCACTTTTCCAATAATCTTCCTTCCACTTTGCCCTTCGATTTGCTCGACTCTTAATAGTTAGTTCAGTCTTTCTTCCAGTGGGGCACAGCTCTGACTAGACTAAGGTGAATTAGACCACCTGTACCAGCCTCCACGTTCTGAACTGATGACAGGCTCAAACTGGACACGTCTACTCTGTCCAAGGACAGGAAACTGACTGACTAGAAAATCACTCCCTTCCACACCCCTGCTGGGTGTGTCAGAAGTGTACATGATGTCATGAAGAGAACTTAACTGTTACCTCTCCACTCATCCTCCTGGTATTGTGTACCAGGGCTACACATTCCCCCATGGTAAACGACAGCACTCCCGGGCTGTAAAATATAAAGAGACATTTTTGTTTATGCATGAAAACATTAAACAATTAACATTGGTTCGTCCCATCCGGGAGGTGAGGATATCTTGAACGTTGCAAACAATAACATTATATATAGAAATACAAATATTAAATAGCATTCAATAAATATATGGTATACTTGTGAAGGACCCGCACCAAACCTTCAACGTGGGTCCTGGGTGGGCTGCAGGACATCCAATTGCAGACCTCACTCAGTGCCACACCACACGGGTTTTTGGTTCAGAGGTAAGTCAAGGTTTCATGTGAAACCATTAAAAAGGCACAAAGTGCAACTATTTACAGGATACAGTTTTTGGGCTGGCTCAGTCCTCAGCCTCTGAGTCCATTGTTAAACGAAGACATAATAGGGAAAAAACACATTTATATATATAGACTTTTTACAATGTTCACATAAATTCGTTATAACTACTGCTGATATCTAATGGGTAATTTCCCTTTTGTGATTCTCTCTGATCTACGTAGTGTAGTTTCAGGTATATCAAGTTGCGATCTGTCTGCACTGCGTAACGGCAAACTATAGAACTGCCTTAATCTTTCTATGGATCTGGCAAGCGTACTGATGGCTGGGCGGTGTGAGTCAGCTTCACCAGGAGATCCCATAGTATGGGGCGCTGCTTCAGATGATCCATCTTGAGGTTCCACAGGTTGAGGTGTTGCTGGAATGGGTAACTCCTGAGCGGGCTCAACTGGCACCACAGGCACAACTGGAGGTAGAACTCCCTCTTGTGGCTGATAAAACTGCAACACTGGAATTATCACAGCATCTCCCAGTCGGGGCCAATCCGCAGGAAAATCTCCCAGATCTGTGTGTAGGACCTCTTCCTTTCTTTCTCCTTGATTGAGGACAGGGTTCTTTTCACAACGCTTAAAGTGTTCTGGACACAACTTCAAATGATCTCTGGACACAGTGGTCGTTGTTCTTCCTCCGTCTTTACTGACGACACAGACTTTTCTATTGTCATATTTAGAATCTTGTATGACGTAGGTTCTTGCTCCCACTGATTATCCAGTTTATGCATCTTCCTTTTTCTTTTTAATACTACCTCTCCAGGCATCAAAGGCTTGGCAGGAGCATTTCTGTTGTAAACATCTTCCTGTTTCTCCCGTGCCTTATTGAGACTTTCCTCTACACAGATTTGTACTCTTCTGTATTGCTCTTGCCGATTGACGTCCCAGTTTTCAACAGCGTCGTCTGCCTCCGGTTCTACCACTCCAAGTTCTAAATCCATTGGTAGTTTTCCGGGCCTTGCTCGCATAAGATAAGCTGGAGTGCAGTTAGTTGAGCTTACAGGTATATGATTATACAAATCAACCAAATCAGGTAGTAAATCCGGCCATCGATTCCTGTCTTCCAACGGTATGGATCTCAACAAGTCAAGGACAATATGGTTCATCTTTTCACAGAGACCGTTGGTTTGAGGGTGGTATGGTGTCGTTCTAATTTTCTTGCACCCGTACATATGACAGAATTCCTTGAATAAATCGGCTTCAAAAGCAGGTCCCTGATCGGTTAAGACTTGCTCCGGATACCCATGCGGTCTGCAGAAACTTGCTTGAAAGGTCTTCGCTGCCGTCACCGCGGTCTGGTCCTTAACTGGAACAACTACCAGAAATCTGGAGTAATGGTCTACCATGGTCAAGGCGTATGAGTATCCAGATCTACTTGGCGACAGTTTGACATGGTCCAGGGCCACAATCTCCAGGGGACGAGTCGTCCGGATAGGTTGCAGGGGTGCCTTCTGACTACCGTAGTCCTTTCTTCTGAGACCACAGGGTCCACAGTTCCGACACCACCTCTCGATGGAGCTGCGCATCCCTACCCAATAGAACCGGCATCTCAACAGGGTCTCCAGCTTTCTCCAGCCAAAGTGTCCTGCTTGATCGTGGTATGCTTCCAACACCATTGGGACGTCTGCCTTGGGGACCACGATTTGCCAGACCATCTCATGGGTTCTGGGGTTGACGTATCTCCTGCACAACTTCTCACGGTATAGGAACAACCTGCTTTTCTCGTTCCACAGGAGCTTGGCTGACATGGGTGCATCCTTTTCCAGAGAGGAGCCTTCCTGTCTTAACAACTCCTTGATGCGGCTGACCACTGGATCACTGTCCTGAGTCCTTTCCAACTATGATGGGGTAAAGGATTTAATGTTGCACCATTCTGCTTTCTGTGGACTCGATGCTCGTGGACTACCCCATTTCGATGGAACGCAGGTAGCTCAATTTCTTCCAGGTCGTCCGATTCTTCTTCCGTATCAGAGTCATGCGGCATTCGGGACAACGCATCAGCATTAGCATTCTTTCGACCTGCCCGGTACTTGATAGTAAACTGGTAATTGGACAACCGGGCCATCCATCGCTGCTCCATGGCACCCAGCTTGGCGGTTTCCAGGTGCGTTAACGGGTTGTTGTCTGTGTACGCCGTGAACTTGTTGGAGGCCAGATAGTGCTTAAATCTTTCAGTGATGGCCCAGACCAGCGCCAGAAACTCCAGCTTGAAGCTGCTATAATTTTCCGGATTCCTCTCCGTTGGCCTGAGTTTTCTGCTAGCATAAGCGATGACTTTTTCTTGGCCATTCTGCTTCTGACTGAGAACTGCTCCCAGCCCTTCATTACTGGCGTCGGTGTACAACAGGAACGGTTGGCTGTAATCAGGATAGGTTAAGATCTCATCACCTGTCAGGATCTCTTTCATCTTTTGGAATGCTCAGCCTGTTCTTTACCCCAATTAAAGGGAGGGTTTCTGCTCTTCAGGGATTGTCCTACTAGGAGGTCCTGTAAAGGAGCTGCCTCTTCGTGTAATCTTTCACGAATCTCCTGTAGTAACCCGTTAGTCCCAGGAACTGTCGCACTTCCTTAAGGTTCTTCGGCTCCGGCCACTTCTGGATGGCAGTGACTTTCTCTGGGTCCGGCGCTACTCCTTCCGAACTGACGATGTGCCCCAAGTATTGTACCTTCTGTTTGAGTAGATGGCATTTTGAGGGTTTTAATTTCATCCCGTACCTGGACAGGGACTCGAATACTTCTGCCAGGTGCTTCAGATGGTCCTCATAAGTCTTGGAATACACGATGACGTCGTCTAGGTATAGCAGCACGGTTTCAAAATTGAGATGTCCCAGACAGTTTTCCATCACTCTCTGAAATGTTCCTGGGGCACTGCTGAGCCCAAACGGCATTCTGTCGAACTCACAGAGCCCCATTGGGGTGGTGAAAGCCGTTTTCTCACGATCCTCCTCAGCCACAGCCACTTGCCAGTAACCACTAGTCAGATCGAGGGTAGAAAAGTAGTTAGCCGTTTTCAGAGCAGCTAATGATTCCTCTATACGTGGTAGCGGGTATGCATCCTTGTGTGTTATGCGGTTCACCTGCCTGTAATCCACACACATTCTCATACTACCATCTTTCTTTTTAACCAGAACTAGAGGGGCTGCCCAGGGGCTACAACTATCCCTTATCACCCCGGCTTTCTTCATATCATTCAACATTTCTTTAGCCTTCTGATAATGAGCTGGAGGTATGGGCCTATACCGCTCTTTGATGGGAGGATGACTGCCTGTAGGGATATGATGTTGTACTCCCTTAATGATCCCAAAATCAAGTGGATTTTTGCTAAACACTTGGGCGTACTCTTGCACCACCCGTAATACCCTTGCTTCTGGTGAGCGGGAGTGGTGTCCGTCCCAACATGGAGTTGCTGACACCATTCCGCCACCTGAGTTGCTGGGTCATTGTCCTCCTCTATTTGACAGGAGTCTAAGGACTCAGCCGGGAGAATAGAATTATTATCAACAGCATGAAGTTTAGCAATGGTTGCATAACGGGGTAAATTTACCTCATCATCTCCCCAATTGAGAAGTCGTACCGGTACTCTTCCATTCACCACTTCTACTACTCCTCTAGCAGTCATAAGTGTAGGTCTATGTTCTGAATGGTGGGGTTCTACTACAGCTTGGTAATTCTGTCCTCTCAGACCTATGGCTGCCCTGCACCAAATGATCATTTCACTCATTGGGGGTATCACAATAGGATCCGAGTCAGTGACCCGTACATTACCAATTTCGCCGTCGGTAAGCTTCGCTTGCTGCTGACACACCAGGGCCCGGATCTCTCTTTGGATTACTCCTCTCTGCCTTGGTCGGGCAATCTCAGCGAGCTGTTGGAGCAAGAACACAACTTCTCCCAAACAATTACCGATAATGTTAGTACCCAAAATGATATTTAAACCGTTCTCCTCATTTACAGTCTTTACTACCAGAAGCCCTTGGTCTTTCAACTCCTCTCTGCCCACCTTTACATCTACACATTTTGTTCCGAGTACTTCTACAGGGAGACCATTCGAAGCATACACAGTAAAGTCAAGGCTCGGAGGTTTAAGACTGTCCATTGACCAGTACTTGGTATATAGAGCATCAGGTATTAGGGTCACCTGGGACCCAGTGTCTAACAATGCTGGAACAGCAATACCATCTAGAATAATAGACAGGTAGGGTCGCCCGCCCACATACCTGCGGTTCCAGTCTAGGGGGCCTGACGGGTATTCTCCTGGGTGTTGGCCCTTGGACCCAGGTTCTGCCCGTTTAAAGGACACTGTGTAGACAGATGACCTTTCCGGTTGCAGCGATAACAGATGATCTCTCGACGAGAAGGGTGTTGATCAGAGGTTGCTCCTGGGGGTGGCGTTGTCCTCCTCCGGGGGGGCGACGTCTTCTTTCTTCTCCGGTGCATCCACGGAACGTCCTCTGGGCAGTCAGCTAACAAGATCTTCCCTTCCTCTTCTTTCCGCAGCTGTAGGGCACTCATCACAGCGGCCAGATTTTTAGTCAGCTGGCGCACCTCTGAGCGCAGACAGTCCAATTCACTAGGAGGTGTCACCTGCGTTTTGGTTTCTGCCACTAGCGGGGAACAGGGGGTTACTGCCGGTTCCAGAGTGACTTCACCCTGATGATGTTGGGTGGCCACCTCAGGTTTGCCCAGGGGCCGCAGCCCTTTTATTGCCATGTCCTTTAGGGCATCAAAGGTAGCATCAGGATGATCTAAGGACCACCAATTCACAGTTCTGCGTTCCTCTGGGGATCTCAATCCCTGTATAAATTGTTCTTTCAACATTTTATTCTCGTCGATAGCATTTAAATTGTTAATTTGCTTGAGGGCTCTCAGGGCTCCCTGTAGTCGGCAAGCATAGTCCCGGATGCTGTCACCTGGCTGTTGTGAACAGTGATAGAAGGCCATCCGGAGATCCGTTTCTGTGCGGTCTTCAAATATGGCATGCAGCTTCAGGAAGATCGCAGGTACCGACTCCTGATCAACGGTATCCCAAGTCTCCACTTCCCTCTCAGCAGCGCCAGTTAGCTGCCCTATTAGCACAGCAGCTTTTTGTCTCTCAGGCATGGAGTACATTTCTAGGATGCTGCATAACTTCCGCTTGAAGCCTGCTAATGTGCCTGGCCCACCGCTGTATTGGGGAAGCCATTTCGCCCCAGGCATATATGGGAGCGTTAGTGGCATGATCGGGACTACCGGACTGGGTGCAGGGCCTGCGCCCCCATCTGGCGCTACAATACCAGACGGTGCGGGATTGGGGCCTCCGGCTGGGGCCGCACTGTCAGCCGGTTGTTGTGACATCTTAGCGCCCCCTTGGTTAAACGGAGCCTACCGGTTTCAGACGCTGCTACTTCACAGGCACCGCAGTGAGAACAGGACCTTCGTCGCAGGCGCTCCGATGTCAGAGCGTTCACTTCCTGTTGCAGGACCTGCCGCTGAGTCAGAGCCGGGGCGTGTCCAAGACTTGCGCGCTCTTTCAGGTACGCCCACCTTCTTCTCCAGCGCCTGAGGGCGCGAATATGGCGACAAAAATGGCGATTTTGGCGCCAAAAGTGCAAACAGTCCTTTTTCACAAAAACACTCCACAGGCACACAGGGCTCGCAATGCTGCAAGTTTCGTATCCTGTTCGTGACGCCAAGTTTTTGTGTCGACCCGCCACCACAATTGTGGGTTACCAGGGCAATGGGGTACTCAGAGCCGAGCCCATGGAAGTCTATGGGGTTGTCACAGGTAGCTGTGGCTCGGTCTGTGGCCCTGGCGGTCTGGCGTATGTTGGGGGGAATATTTACAGGGATAGATTTATATACAGTTCGTGACGCCACCTGTAGTATTCTGGTAATTTATACCAGCGCTGCTGTAGATCTCTGAGGGGATGGTGATGCAGCTAGATGTCGGGTCCCTACAGGTGGGACTGGTCCCTCAGATCGAGAGTTAGGTAGGGATTGTGCTGGCATGCAATAATAACTCAGTCTCACACGGTCAGCGTCTTTCCATACCTTTACTTGTAAGATGTTCAAGCAGGTCCCAGGGAGGCTGATGGGGTTGGTGGAGGATGAGCTTTGAGGCAACAGCTAAGCAACTTAGGGGCCTCCTTTACTTTCAATACAATGATGAGTACAACCAGCTTGCAGCGTAGTTCTCTCAATAACTCCAGCTAATCTATAGCTGTACTTCCCAGTCAGGTTTGTGTCAGGAGCCTTTCTGTGAGGGAGCTGAATTCTTATTTTGTCCTGCAGAGACTCAAAGTCTTCACTTCCCCTGACCCCAGTTACGTACTGACTATAAGGGGCTTGTTTGCCGCGACCTAGGGTCCGGTAAATCTCTGGTTTTCTCTTCACTATGCTTGTAGCTAATAGTGATCCTTCGGTCCCCAGTGACCGGTAGCAATGTGCAGGACTTTTCCAAGCCAAACGCACTTTTCCAATAATCTTCCTTCCACTTTGCCCTTCGATTTGCTCGACTCTTAATAGTTAGCTCAGTCTTTCTTCCAGTGGGGCACAGCTCTGACTAGACTAAGGTGAATTAGACCACCTGTACCAGCCTCCACGTTCTGAACTGATGACAGGCTCAAACTGGACACGTCTACTCTGTCCAAGGACAGGAAACTGACTGACTAGAAAATCACTCCCTTCCACACCCCTGCTGGGTGTGTCAGAAGTGTACATGATGTCATGAAGAGACCTTAACTGTTACCTCTCCACTCATCCTCCTGGTATTGTGTACCAGGGCTACACAGTGTGACCCCGACCTAAGGCTCATTTTATGAAGTAGGGGCTCTGGCCATTTACCCTTCTTTACACCTGGCTAATCTCAGACTGTGAGTTCTCCTCCAGCACCAGCAGGGGGCAGCTTTTGTCTAAAATGAGTTTGCTTGTCCCCCAGAATCAGATCTCCCTAAGGTTATATGCACACGGAGTTTTGCGGAAACTTTCCAATCCCTCCTCCAAATTTCAAAACTCCCCAAACACTTTGAGCTTCTGCTCTGAAAAACTCAGTGAAAATGCTCAGTGTGAACATAGCCCGAATGCAACCCGGAGCGCACACGTGGTGCCCAGCCGGCGTCATGTCCTCCCGGATCTCCATGTTTCCCCAGCACTCACAGGTTAATATCATTTTGCTGCGTTCCGATGATGGCGCAGCGCCGGCCCAGCACAGCCATGAATAATGCCGCAGGACGAGAGCGCAGCGCTCTAATATTGCACCGAGAGGAGGCGACGCGGATTACAGAGGAAGCGGCTCCGAGCCGAGGTCATTAACTATAACGAGGATAATCCCTGAAAATGTGGAACAACCCGAGGAGGATGAAGACGGGACACAAGTCTAGGAAATGATCTGTAATTAGCATTAATGCCTGAGGAATAATTGGTAGAAGGACACCCGCAAACAGCCCCCCATATCTCAGCTTCACCATTTTAACACATGCAATACCGGACACAGACACGGGTGGCGCTGTTTTTGGATAAAGCAGCAATGCTGGGCATCCCCTATGTCACCCTCCATGTCTGAGAACGGTCGGCTGAGATATGAGGGTCTTTTTCTGCTCATTGGGACCCTCTTAAAGGGGAAGTCACCGCTCCGTACACACCACATAATAAACACGACCAGATCTGTATTATAAAAATAGTTTACTTTTCCATCGATAAATAATACAAGGGCGGATACAGGATTGTACAGAACATCACCAGACCGGGAGACGGTAACTGATACACCAATGAACGCCATCTTTATTAAGAATGTATACCGGGCTGGGTTATAAAGAATAGCGCCCCTAGTGTCCATTGTAATCAGACCGTGGCCATGTCACCCCTAACGTTACAGCTATCAATGACACCCCTACTGCCCAAAACTAAGGGGCAGTGGTGTCCCGTAAGGCAGAATGGCCTCATTAACATTTTTCCATAATCAGCACCATTCCGGATATACCAGAGTTTAGTGATAGACACTAGAGGCGCCCTAGTTTTTCAGTAGCTATC
>JARQOD010013403.1:0-15735 GCA_033576555.1 Oophaga sylvatica
TGGAGCATCTTATGGGGCATAATCTATGGAGCATCTTATGGGGCATAATCTATGGAGCATCTTATGGGGCATAATCTATGGAGCATCTTATGGGTCAATCTATGGAGCATTTTATGGGCTATAACCTTTATGGAGCAGCATATGGGGCATATTATTCTATGGAGCATCTCATGGGGCCATTATTAACCTTTGTGCAGCATTATATGTTGCGCATTTTGTATAGAGCATCTTATGGGCACCATGAACTGTATGGAGCATTATATGGGGTCCTGATTCAATATGGATATTCAAAAACATTTACCCTACTGATGTCTCAATTAATTTTACTTTTATTGGTATCTATTTTTATTTTGAAATTTACCAGTAGCTGCTGCATTTTCCAGCCTAGGCTTATACGTGAGCCAATAAGTTTTTCCAGGTTTTGGGGCAAAATGAGGGTGGTCGGCTTATGCTCAGGTCAGCTTATTTGCGAGTACATACGGTATAATAAATTTTTTAAAAATCTTTTCATGGGACAAACACTGAAGATGTGACACTTTTATACAAATTAAAGTAGTCATTGTACAGCTTGCATAACAGTGTATATTTGATGTGCCTTCTAAAAAACTCAATACACAGCCATAAATGTCTAAAACCGCTGGCAACAAAAGTGAGTACACCCCTAAGTGAAAATGACATATTTATCCCAGTTAGGCATTGTCCCTCCGCGGGTAATGTGAATGTGGGGCACGTGTGTTAAATTTGGTGTAATCGCTCTCAAACTCTTTCATACTGATCACTGGAAGTTCAATATGGCACCTTATCGCAAAGAATAAGAGAATTATTGCCGTACATGAAGAAGGCATAGGCTATAAGAAGATTGCCAACACTCTGAAACTGAGATGCAGCACAATGGCCAATATCATACTGTGGTTTAACAAGACAAGTTCCACTCAGAACAGGCCTCACCATGGTCAACCAAAGAAGCTGAGTGCACGTGCTCAACGCCATATCCAGAGGGTGTCTTTTCAAAATAGTCATATGAATGCTGCCAGTACTGCTGCAGTGGTTAAAGGGGTGAGGGGTCAGTCTGTCAGTGCTCAGACCATACACCACAAACTGCATCATATTGCTCTGCATGGCTGTTGCTCCAGACGGAAGTCTCTTCTAAACAAGAAACCCGCAAACAATTTTCTTAAAATAAGCAGACTAAGGACATGGCTTACTGGAACCATGTTTCTGTGGTCTGATAAGACAAACAAAAACTTATTTAGTTCAGATAGTGTTAAGCTAGTGTGGCGGCAACAAGTTGAGGAGTACAAAGACAAGTGTGTCATGCCTACAATCAAGCATGGTGGTGTGAGTGTCGTGGTTTGGGGCTGCATGAGTGCTGCCTTCTGTGGGAGCTACAGTTAATTGAGGGACCCGTGAATGCTAACATGTACTGTTCATATAATAAAATCCAATCCAGCTCCATATGAAGTCAAAAATCGCAACATCTACCGCAGCATCTACTATGCAAGCAAGCATTTTTAGCTGACAAGCGATTCAATAAAGGATTTTTTGACTTCATATGGAGCTGGATTGGATTTTATTATATGAACTTTCAACACGAAGCGGGGACGTCTCTGCATAATCCTTTGCTCCTGAGAAGGACTCCATCAACAGGGAGGTGAGCTGTGCATTTCTTTGGGGCGCAAGCCTCATTTTTTGTATCATAACATGTACTGTGACATACTGGAGCAGAGCATGATCCCCTCCTTTCGAAAACTTGGCCACAGTGTAAGATTTAAACATAATAATGACCCCAAACTCACCTCCAAGATGACCATTAGCTTGCTGAAGGAACTGAGGGTAAAGTGCTGGAATTGGCAAACATACAGTGGGAAAAATAAGTATTTGATACACTGATGATTTTGCAAGTTTTCCCACCTACAAAGAATGGAGAGGTCTAATTTTTATTGTAGGTACACTTCAACTGTGAGAGACAGAATCTAAAAATAAAAAAACAGAAAATCACATTGTATACTTTTTAAATAATTAAATTGCATTTTATTGGATGAAATAAGTATTGGATCACCTACCAACCAGCAAGAATTCTGGCTCTCACAGACCTCTAGATTTTCTTTAAGGAGCCTCCGACTCTGCACTCATTACCTGCATTAATTGCACATGTTTTAACTTGTTACCTGTATAAAAGACACCTGTCCACTCAATCAATCAATCTATCCACCATGGGCCAAGACTAAAGAGCTGTCTAAGGAAACCAGGAACAAAATATAGACCTGCACAAGGCTCGGATGGGCTATAGGACAATAGGCAAGTAGCTTGGTGAGAAGGCAACAACTGGGGCACAATTATTATAAAATGGAAGAAACACAAGATGACTGTCAATCTTCCTAGGAGCCAGTGAGGACATCCAGAGCTGATCCACAGTGGAGCTAGAAGGTGATATGGCCCGGTTTATTATTTTTAATTCATTCTTGCCTAAAAATCATGTATATGCTGTATATATTTTACTGTTATATTCACTTATAGTTAATGTTTATTTTAAGTCATCTGGAATTCTTGTTTGGCCACAAGGTGGCAATAAAGCTTTCATAAATATACTGTAAATGTCACCAGTCATTATAATTAGGCAGGTCATCTTCACCTGTGAGGTCATTGTAGTACGTGCCCACGTGTTATCAAAGACCAGTACGACATGACATTATGCATTGTGCAATTACTCTTACTGTTACTGTAAATCACAAAAAAGTCTTTGAAACATATGTATCTGAAACACCACACAGAAAACTTCACGTCACTTATTAGAAATGGAATGGCTAAATGCCGGCTGGTGCATTTCCCACTGAGAATTCAACCCAATGGCACAAGGCTAATGGGCATCTATGATCTGTGGGCTTTCAGCAATGGGATTCAATATCAGTATGTTGGTGCAGACAATTGTGAAGTCGATATTTCTTATATCCAATGGCTAAGGAACCGGAGAACTTACTCTACATGTATCTAATAGAATAATATTCTTTAGTACATGACATCTCCTAAGCTGAGTACAACATAATACTAAGTAGAGAAGTATCCCTAAAAAGTGGCACTCACCACCTTCACAATCCATCCCCTTCATTTCCTTCTGTCTCGACCACGCACCACAATTGTGGGTTACCAGGGCAATGGGGTACTCAGAGCCGAGCCCGTAGAAGTCTAGGGGGTTGTCACAGGTAGCGGTGGCTCGGTCTGTGGCCCTGGCGGTCAGGCGTATGTTAGGGGGGGTATATTTACAGGGGATAGATTTATATACAGTTCGTGACGCCACCTGTAGTTCTCTGGTAATTTGTACCAGCGCTGCTATAGATCTCTGAGGGGATGGTGAGGCAGCTAGATGTCGGGTCCCCTACAGGTGGACTCTTCCCTCAGGTCGATAGTTATGGTGGGGTTGTGCAGGGATGTAATTGAATAACACAGTCTCACACATCAGCGTCTTTCCATACCTTTTACTTCAAGTTGTTCAGGCAGGTCCCTGGGAGGCTGATGGGGTTGATGGAGGATGAGTTTTGAGGCAACGGCTGAGCAAGGTAGGGGCCTCCTTAACTTTCCAATGATGATGAGTCCAACCAGCATAAAGCGTAGTTCACTCCTAAAACTCCAGCTATTTCAAAGCTGTACTGCCCAGTCAGTTTTGTGGTCGGCGCCTTCTAGTGATGGAACTAGGTTCTTACTTTTGCTGATCAGGCTCAAAGTTCCTATTCCACCTGACCCCAGTTACGTACCGACTCTTCTAGGGCTGCTTTCTGTTACCAAAGGGTCCAGTAAGCCTCTGGTTCTTTCATCACTATGCCTGGAGCTATAGTGACACTTCGGTCTCCAGTGACCGGTGACAATGTGCAGGACTTCTCCAATCCTAAAGCACTTCTGAATTCCTTCCACTGTGCCCTTCGACTTGCTCACACTCTCAATCTCAGCACTGACTAGGCTAGGATATCATCTGATTTATCCATACTAGCCTCCACTACCGTACTGTCTCTCTGAATCGACAGGAATCTTGGTTCTCCAGACAGCACTCGTTCTCACTCCCTCCACCTCAGGAGACGCTTCCAGACTCTCTTGTGCTAAAAAACCACACCCCTCTACACCCCTGCTGGGTGTGTCCGAAGTGTATGTGATGTCATGTAGAGCCCTTAAACCGTTACCTCTCCACTCATCCTCCTGGTATTGTGTACCTTAAATACCAGGGCTACACATTCCCCCATGGTAAAAGACAGCACTCCCGGGCTGTGAAATACAAAAAGACATTTGTTTATGCATTAACAATAAACATTAACTCGTCCCATCGGGAGGTAAGGATTTCTTGAACGTTGCAATCAAAACATTAAATATAGAAAAATACAAAATATTAAATAGACATTTTCATATACATAGATGACAATATTCTTGTGAAGGACCCGCACCAAACCTTCAACGTGGGTCCTGGGTGGGCTGCAGGACATATGAATGCAGACCTCACTCAGTGCCACACCACACGGTTTTGTATTCAGAGGTAGTTGGGGTGGTTTCATGAAAAAACCAAGATGATGCACAAAGTGCAACTATATACAAGATCAGTTCTTGGGCTGGCTCAGTCCTCAGCCTCTGAGTCCATTATAAGACACAATAAGGAAAAGACACATATATATATACTTTTTACAATATTCACATTAGTTTGTTATAATTACTGCTGGTATCGAATGGGTATCTTCCCTTTTGTGGTTCGCTCTGATCTACGTGGAGTAGCTTCAGGTATATTAAGTTGTGATCTGTCTGCACTGCGTAACGGCAAACTATAGAACTGCCTCAATCTTTCTATGGATCTGGCAAGCGTACTGATGGCTGGGCGGTGTGAGTCAGCTTCACCAGGGGATCCCATAGCATGGGGCGCTGCTTCAGATGATCCTTCTTGAATTCCGTAGGTTGAGGTGTTGCTGGAATGGGTAACTCCTGAACTGGCTCAACTGGCACCACGGGCATAACTGGAGGTAGAACTTCCTCTTGTGGCTGATAAAACTGCAACACCGGAATATTACAGCATCTCCCAGTCTGGGCCAATCCGCAGGGAAATCTCCCAGATCCGTGTGTATGACCTCTTCTTTTCTTTCTTCTTGATTGATGACAGGGTTCTTTTCACAAAGCTTTAAGGGTTCTGGACACAATTTCAAATGGTCTCTGGACACAGTGGTTATTGTTCTTCCTCCGTCCTTACTGATGATACAAACTTTTCTGTTGTCATATTTAGAATCTTGTACAACGTAGGGTTCTTGTTCCCACTGGTTATCCAATTTGTGCATCTTCCTTTTCCTTTTCAATACCACTTCTCCAGCATCAAAGGCTTGGCAGGAGCATTCCTGTTGTAATATCTTCCTGTTTTTCCCGTGCCTTGTTGAGACTTTCTTCTACACAGACTTGCACTCTTCTGTATTGCTCTTGCCGATTGATGTCCCAGTTTTCAACGGCGTCGTCTGCCTCCGGTTCTACCACTCCAAGTTCTAAATCCATTGTAGTCTTCCGGGCCTTGCTCTCATAAGATAGGCTGGAGTGCAGTTAGTGGAACTTACAGGTATATGGTTATACAAATCAACCAAATCAGGTAGTAAATCCGGCCATCGATTCCTGTCTTCCAACGGTATGGATCTCAACAAATCAAGGACAATATGGTTCATTTTTTTCGCAAAGACCGTTGGTTTGAGGATGGTATGGTGTTGTTCTAATTTTCTTACACCCATACATGTGACAGAACTCCTTGAATAGATCGGCTTCGAAAGCAGGTCCTTGATCGGTTAATACTTGCTCCGGATACCCATGCGGTCTGCAGAAGCTTGCTTGAAAGGTTTTCGCTGCCGTCACTGCGGTCTGGTCCTTAACTGGAACAACCACCAGAAATCTGGAGTAATGGTCCACCATGGTCAGGGCGTATGAGTATTCAGATCTACTTGGCGACAATTTGACATGGTCCAGGGCCACAATCTCCAGGGGACGAGTCGTCCGGATAGGTTGCAGGGGTGCCTTCTGACTACCGTAGTCCTTTCTTCTGAGACCACAGGGTCCACAGTTCCGACACCACCTCTCGATGGAGCTGCGCATCCCTACCCAGTAGAACCGGCACCTCAACAAGGTCTCCAGCTTTCTCCAGCCAAAGTGTCCTGCTTGATCGTGGTATGCTTCCAACACCATTGGGACGTCTGCCTGGGGACCACTATCTGCCAGACCATCTCGTGGGTCCTGGGGTTGACGTATCTCCTGCACAACTTCTCACGGTATAGGAACAACCTGCTTCTCTCGTTCCACAGGAGCTTTGCTGACATAGGTGCATCTTTTTCCAAGGAGGAACCTTCCTGTCTTAACAACTCCTTGATACAGCTGACCACTGGATCACTGTCCTGAGTCTCTTTCCAGCTGTGATGGGGTAAAGGATTTAATGTTGCACCATACTGCTTTCTGTTGACTCGATGCTCGTGGACTACCCCATTTCGATGGAACGCGGTAGCTCAATTTCTTCCAGGTCGTCCGATTCTTCTTCCGTGTCAGAGTCATGCGGCCTTCGGGACAATGCGTCGGCATTAGCATTCTTTCGACCTGCCCGGTACTTGATAGTAAACTGGTAATTGGACAACCGAGCCATCCATCGCTGCTCCATGGCACCCAGCTTGGCGGTTTCCAGGTGCGTTAAGGGTTGTTGTCTGTAAACGCAGTGAACTGGTTGGAGGCCAGATAGTGCTTAAATCTTTCAGTAATGGCCCAGACCAACGCCAGAAACTCCAGCTTGAAGCTGCTATAATTTTCCGGATTTCTCTCAGTTGGCCTGAGTTTTCTGCTGGCATATGCGATGACTTTTTCTTGGCCATTCTGCTTCTGACTGAGAACTGCTCCCAAACCTTCATTACTGGCGTCGGTGTACAACAGGAACGGTTGGCTGTAATCAGGATAGGTTAAGATCTCATCACCTGTAAGGATCTCTTTCATCTTTTGGAATGCTTCAGCCTGTTCTTTACCCCAGTTAAAGGGAGGGTTTCTGCTCTTTAGGGATTGTCCTACTAGGAGGTCCTGTAAAGGGGCTGCCTTCTTCGTGTAATCTTTCACGAACCTCCTGTAGTAACCCGTTAGTCCCAGGAACTGTCGCACTTCCTTAAGGTTCTTCGGCTCGGCCACTTCTGGATGGCAGTGGCTTTCTCTGGGTCCGGCGCTACTCCTTCCGAACTGACGATGTGCCCAAGTATTGTACCTTTTT
This sequence comes from Oophaga sylvatica, assembly GCA_033576555.1. Taxonomy (NCBI): domain Eukaryota; kingdom Metazoa; phylum Chordata; class Amphibia; order Anura; family Dendrobatidae; genus Oophaga; species Oophaga sylvatica. The sequence goes on from JARQOD010013403.1 coordinate 7,238, forward strand.
TTTTGAGTAGATGGCATTTTGAGGGTTTCAACTTCATCCCGTACCTGGACAGAGACTCAAATACTTCTGCCAGGTGCTTCAGATGGTCCTCATATGTCTTGGAATACACGATGACGTCGTCTAGGTATAGCAACACGGTTTCGAAATTGAGATGTCCCAGGCAGTTCTCCATCACTCTCTGAAATGTTCCTGGGGCACTGCTGAGCCCAAACGGCATTCTGTCAAACTCACAGAGCCCCATTGGGGTGGTGAAAGCCGTTTTCTCACGATCCTCCTCAGCCACAGCCACTTGCCAGTAACCACTAGTCAGATCGAGGGTAGAAAAGTAGTTAGCCGTTTTCAGAGCAGCTAATGATTCCTCTATACGTGGTAACGGTATGCATCCTTGTGTGTTATGCGGTTCACCTGCCTGTAATCCACACACATTCTCATACTACCATCTTTCTTTTTAACCAGAACTAGAGGGGCTGCCCAGGGGCTACAACTATCCCTTATCACCCCGGCTTTCTTCATATCATGCAACATTTCTTTAGCCTTCTGATAATGAGCTGGAGGTATGGGCCTATACCGCTCTTTGATGGGAGGATGACTGCCTGTAGGGATATGATGTTGTACTCCCTTAATTATCCCAAAATCAAGTGGATTCTTGCTAAACACTTGGGCGTATTCTTGCACCACCGTAATACCCCTTGCTTCTGGTGAGCGGGAGTGGTGTCCGTCCCAACATGGAGTTGTTGACACCATTCCGCCACCTGGGTTGCCGGGTCATTATCCTCCGCTATTTGGCGGGAGTCTAAGGACTCAGCCGGGAGAATAGAATTATTGTCAACAGCATGTAGTTTAGCAATGGTTGCATAACGGGGTAAGTTTACCTCATCATCTCCCAATTGAGAAGCCGTACCGGTACTCTTCCATTCACCACTTCTACTACTCCCCTAGCAGTCATAAGTGTAGGTCTATGCTCTGAATGGTGGGGTTCTACTACAGCTTGGTAATTCTGTCCTCTCAGACCTATGGCTGCCCTGCACCAGATGATCATTTCACTCATTGGGGTATCACAATAGGGTCCGAGTCAGTGACCCGTACATTACCAATTTCGCCGTCTGTAAGCTTCGCTTGCTGCTGACACACCAGGGCCGATCTCTCTTTGGATTACTCCTTTCTGCCTTGGTCGGGCAATCTCAGCGAGCTGTTGGAGCAAGAACACAACTTCTCCCAAACAATTACCGATAATGTTAGTGCCCAAAATTATATTTAAACCGTTCTCCTCATTTACAGTCTTTACTACCAGAAGCCCCTGGTCTTTCAACTCCTCTCTGCCCACCTTCACATCTACACATTTTGTCCCGAGTACTTCTACAGGAAGACCATTAGAAGCATACACGGTAAAGTCAGGGCTTTGGGGGTTTAAGACTGTCCATTGACCAGTACTTAGTATATAGGGCATCAGGTATTAGGGTCACCTGAGACCCAGTGTCTAACAATGCCGGAACTGCAATACCATCTAGGATGATAGACAGGTAGGGTCGCCCACCCACATACCTGCGGTTCCATCTAGGGGGCCTGACGGTATTCTCCTGGGTGTTGGCCCTCGGACCCAGGTTCTGCCCGTTTTAAAGGCACTGTGGAGACATATGACCTTTCCGGTTGCATCGGTAACAGATGATCTCTCGACGAGGAGGGTGTTGATCAAGGTCGCTCCTGGGGTGGCGTTGTCCTCCTCCGGGGGGCGACGTCTTCCTTCTTCTCCGGTGCATCCACGGGACGTCTTCTGGGCATCAGCTAACAAGATCTTCCCTTCCTCCTCTTTCCGCAGCTGCAGGGCACTCATCACAGCAGCCAGATTTTTAGTCAGCTGGCGCACCTCTGAGCGCAGACAATCCAATTCACTGGGAGGTGTCACCTGCGCTTTGGTTCGGCCACTAACGGGGAACAGGGGTGTTACTGCCGTTCCAGAGTGACTTCAGCCTGATGATGTTGGGTTGCCACCTCAGGTTTGCCCAGGGGCCGCAGCCCTTTTATTGCAGTCCTTTAGGGCATCAAAGAGCATCCCGGATGGTCTAAGGACCACCATTTACAGTTCTGCGTTCCTCTTGGATCTCAATCCCTGTATAAATTGCTCTTTCAGCATCTTATTCTCATCGATAGCATTTAAATTATTAATCTGCTTAAGAGCTCTCAGGGCTCCTTGTAGTCGGCAAGCGTAGTCCCGGATGCTGTCCCCCTGGCTGTTGTGAACAGTGATAGAAGGCCATCCGGAGATCCGTTACTGTGTGATCTTCAAATATGGCATGCAGCTTAAGGAAGATCGCAGGTACTGACCTCCTGATCAACGTATCCCAAGTCTCCACTTCCCTCTCAGCAGCACCAGTTTAGCTGCCCTATTAGCACAGCAGCTTTTTGTCTCTCAGGCATGGAGTACATTTCTAGGATCTGCATAACTTCCGCTTGAAGCCTGCTAATGTGCCTGGCTCACCGCTGTACTGGGGAAGCCATTTCGCCCCAGGCATATATGGGAGCGTTAGTGGCATGATCGGGACTACCGGACTGGGTGCTGGGCCTGCGCCCCCATCTGCGCTACAATTCCAGGCGGTGCGGGATTGGGCCCCGGCCGGGCCGCACTGTCGGCCAGTTGTTGTGACATCTTAGCGCCCCCTTGGTTAAACGGAGCCTACCGGTTTCAGACGCTGCTATTTCACAGGCACAGCAGTGGGAACAGGACCTTCGTCGCAGGCGCTCTGATGTCAGAGCGTTTCACTTCCTGTTGCAGGACCTGCCGATGAGTCAGAGCCGGGGGCGTGTCCAAGACTCTGCGCGCTCTTTCAGGTACGCCCACCTTCTTCTCCAGCGCCTTAGGGCGCGAATCTGGCAGCAAATATGGCGGTATTTGGCGCCAAACAATAGCAACAGTCTTTTTCACCAAAACACTCACGCACACAGGCTCGCAATGCTGCAAGTTTCGGATCCTGTTCGTGACGCAAAGTTTGTCCTCGACCACGCACCACAATTGTGGGTTACCAGGGCAATGGGGACTCAGAGCCGAGCCCCGTAGAAGTCTATGGGTTTGTCACAGTAGCGGTGGCTCCCGGTCTGTGGCCCTGGCGGTCAGGCGTAGTAGGGGGGGGGTTATATTTACAGGGGATAGATTTATTAAAAGTTCGTGACGCCACCCGTAGTTCTCGGTAATTTTGTACCAGCGCTGCTATAGATCTCTGAGGGGGTGGTGAGGCAGCTAGATGTCGGGCCCCTAAGGTGGGACTCTCCCTCAGGTCGATAGTTATGGTGGGGTTGTGAGGGATGTAATTGAATAACACAGTCTCACACATCACGTCTTTCCATACCTTTTACTTCAAGTTGTTCAGGGAAAGGGCCCAGGGAGGCTGAGGGGTTTATGGGGATGAGTTTTGAGGCAACGGCTGAGCAAGGTAGGGGCCTCCTTAACTTTCCAATGATATGAGTCAACCAGCATAAAGCGTAGTTCACTCTAAACTCCAGCTTTTTTCAAAGCTGTACGCCCAGTCAGTTTTGTGGTCGGGCCTTCTAGTGATGGAACTAGGGTTTTTACTTTTTTCTGATCAGGGTCAAAGTTCCTATCCACCTGACCCCGTTACTACCGACTCTTCTAGGGCTGCTTTCTGTTACCTAAGTCCAGTAACTCTGGTTCTTTCATCACTATGCCTGGAGCTATAGTGACACTTCGGTCTCCATGACGGTGACAATGTGCAGGACTTCTCCCCAAACCTAAAGCACTTTTGAATTCCTTCCACTGTGCCCTTTGACTTGCTCACACTCTCATCTAGCACTGACTAGGCTAGGATATCATCTGATTATCCATACTACCTCCATACCGTACTGTCTCTCTGAATCGACAGGAATCTTGGGTTTCCCAGAAGGCACTCGTTTTCACTCCCTCCACCTCAGGAGACGCTTCCAGACTCTTTGTGCTAAAAAACCAACCCCTCTACACCCCTGCTGGTGTGTCCGAAGTGTATGTGATGTCATGTAGAGCCCTTAAAACCCTTACCCCTCCACTCTCCTCCGGTATTGTGTACCTTAAATACCAGGGCTACACACTTCCATTACAGATTGCGTATAACAGGTGTCGCGGGATGCGTGTAGATGATGGGCGTTTCACGTATTGAGAGGCTTCCCCTGAGATTCAGGACCAAAAGATGCGTCACAGCATGTGAAAAGCATCCCGAGATCTCCCACTCTGCCTATAAAAAAGTAAAATGGATGGATTTTGCCTGTGGCAAGGCCCTTTTTTTTTTCCCAAAAACTTTGAGGGTAATGGGTAAATTATATATTTAAATCTTACCGAACACTGATAGCGTCAAGCAAAATCTCTGTAGTCAAACGGGTTATAAATCAGACCAAGAAAAGGGCCACAATGCTCGGACGGCCGCGGCTCTCCTGCCTGAGCATAACAGCTGCATAAAATATATGAAGCTGTCACGTTTAGGATGGGAGAGCTCCACTTGTCTGTGCATTGTGGTCTGATCGGGGGATTTATACGGCTATCTGACTGATAGTGGTTTACAAGATGCTCACAACCAATGTCCAGGTCCCAATAATTCATTTTGCCCGATCGCATTGAATCCCACAATATTACCATAAGGTTGGGTAGCCAGGAGTCACACTGTGTATCAAAGAGGCATACAAAATAAGCTGACACATCACTGTACCGGGGCCCCGTTCCCGAATCCAAGGAACCTTTTGGCAAAAAGGGAGCAATCAAAAAATAGAAGAACAGCGCTGTTTATTTTTTGATTACTGTGTATCATAGAATCATAGAATGTTAGAGTTGGAAGGTACCCTCCGGTCATCGAGTCCAACGAGGTTTCACAAAACCATCTCAGACAGATATTGGTCCAGCCTCTGTTTGAAGACTTCCATTGAGGAGAACTCACCCCTCTCGTGGCAGCCTGTTCCACTTTTTGATCACCCTCACTGTCAAAAAGTTTTTTTACAATCTAATATGTATCATCTCGAATTCAGTTCCATCCCATTATTTTTAGTCTTTCTTTGTGCAAAGAAATAAGGCTGATCCTCTGCAGTGTGACACCCCCTGAGAAAATTGTAGAAGCTTTAAAACCCCTTAATGCCCGGGCCAAAAACGTAGTTTTTACTGACCCAGATATAAGAGAATATCACCCCATCCCGATGACAATTCAGCAGCTGTCGGCTGTACACTATAGCTGACGCTTGCTGTATCAGCCACGACCAGTGTTGACACCATCCAAATCTGTTTAACCCCTTAGATGCTGCTGTCAATGCGACTACATCATTAAAGGGTTAACAGAGAGGGGGGGCTTCCTCTTTATCCCCATGGCACCCTGAGATCATGATTGTGTGATCCTGATGTTTGCGATGGCAATTCATGGCCAAATAATGGCCTTAGAGTCTGCCAGCTATAGCAACCTGTTTCAGAAGTTAGTGACCTTTAGTTGGAAAAAATACACTTTTTTCATTCCTGTCATGTCACTTTGCATTCATTTTGAACTGAAAATTGAAGGGTTAAAAAACTACCTGACAGGGGTTTTTTCAATATGTCAGGGGGTTTGTTGTTTTAAAAATGGTATCACTTTTGGAGGTTTTCCAATATATAGGCCCCCAAAGTCTCTTCAAACCTGAATAGGTCCTTCAAAAATATAAATGTTGTGAATTTCCTTGAAAATATGAAAATTTACTGCTAAAAATTTAAACCTCCAAAAGGTAACCCAAATAAAATAACCTTTTTACAAAGAGCTGATGTAAAGCCAATATGTGGGAAATGTTATTTATTAAAAAGTTTTTCTGTGGGAAGACTATCTGGATTAAAGGATAATATTCAAAGTTTGAAAATTTGCTAATTTCTTTTACATTTTTGTCAAATTTCTGATATTTTTTTATAAATAAAAACAACATATCAACCCAAAAACCCCAAAAAACGATCTCAAAATCATTGTCTTGTCTCAGTCTTCTTTTTTTTCAACTAAACAATTCCCAAATCCCCTTTAACCATTCCCTTTTAGGACATACTTTGCAGTCCCCCTCACCATCCTGGTAGCTCTTCTCTTAACTTGCTCTAGTTTGTTTTTTTAAAATATGGTGCCCGGAAATGGACTAAGTATTGCAGATGAGGCCTGACCCCAAAGAGGAGCAGAGGGGGGTAATTAGTTCTCATATCTAGACTGTAGTTTCTGTTAATGCAACTCTTTTGTTTGCCTTTTTTGCTGATGCATCACACTGTTGACTTATGTTCAGTCTGTGATCTATTAGTATACCCAAGTCTTTTTTACTGTGCTGTTTTCTTAGCCCTATTTCTCCCATTCTGTATATGCTTTTTCTCATTTTTTGGGCCCCGATGTAGGACATTGCATTTCTCTCTGTTAAAAACCATTCTGTATTGCTGAACACAATTCCAATTTGTTTAGCTCTTTTTGAATCCTCTCTCTCTATTCTCTGTATTAGCTATCCCCTTTTGCTTTGTGTTATCATAGGATGGGCAAACCTGAACAGTAAAGTTCGGGGTCCGTACCAAACACCTAGTGTTCGGGCATGGACCCCGAACAAAGACTTGTACAGGAAGTCTGTGTTACTGTTTGGGTTTAGCAGCCCAAACATTGGATTTTTCCCACACTGTTTAGTCCATGACAGCACAAGAAACACTAGCAACTCTAATCGGCGGTAAAATTATTACCACGGTCAAAAGCTGTGGCTGGCGGTAGAAAGGTTACCTATGGCCACGCAGGGCAGGGGGAAGTACAATCCCCTTTTCCACACCCCTCGGCGAAAAAGAGAGCCCGGCCCACCAGGAGTATTCATCATCCGGGACCTTGTTGAATAAATTAATTTTTAAAAAAAAATGACGTGGGCCTTTTTTTTTGATAACCGCCAAAGGGAAAAAATGACGCGGGGCTGAAACCCCAGCTGTCAGCTTTATAGGGGGGTTAGGTATTGGCCCCCAACCTAAAATAGCATCCGAGGGGCCCCAAAAAAAGGGCATCTTTAGAGGCAATTCTGGCCTTTCCCGGGGTTTCCCCCCTTTCCTTTGGGGGGAATGGGGGAAAGGTTTTTGGGGGGGTTTAAGTTTGTTTTGGTGCTGACATCAAAACCCAAGGGTTTGTAAGGAAGGACTAAAAGCCCCCTATTACTAACCCCCTTTTTGATTTAAAAAAGACACGCCAAAAAAATCCTTTTTGAAAGAAAGACACAACTCCTTATTTGAAAAAAAAAAAAGACAGGTAAATTACCTTAAGTTTAATTTCCAAACCCCCAAATCAGTAAAAAAAAAAGAAATAATAAACAACCGTTATCACCTTACCCCTAACCCCCCGTGTCATTTTCCCCCTGGAATAAACAGAAATAATAAAAACCCCAAACGCCCGATGGAAGTTAATCCTATTTTCCAGGGTGACCCGATGATTCGGACGCTTCGCCGATGAAAGTTCTCATGAAGGAGTGGTCCCGTGGGGTCACTGAGATTTCGTTTTAAACTCTAGTGACCTTTTCCGGCAGTCACACTTACACGTGCAGGAAAAAATTGCTTTCTGTCAGTTGTTCAGCTGGCGGGGTTTTGATTTGAATCTTGATGTGAAGTTAAAAAAATCATCTTTTCTCGTGGTACTTTGGGATTATTTTCCCAAACTACAGGTGAGAAAATTGGGGCTTTTATTTTTCTTTTTTTAATGGGAATAGGGGGCATCGGGGTTTTTAAATTAAAGTGAGTTTGGGCTTGATGTCAGCGGCCAAAAAACAGCTAAATCAACATCAAAACCTTTTCCCTACTTGCCACCGCCAGGGCAAGAGGAAGAGCGGACAAAGCGCAAAAAAGATACCAATTTTTTGCCCGGGGGGCCCTCTCCCTGGCCCCCTTTCGCCCGAGAATACTAGCCCCCGAGTCTGTTTAGCTTGGTTGTCAAAATAGGGGACCCCCGCCCTTTTGTTAAATTTTTTTATTTAAAAAATTTAAAAAAATTTGGGTGGGGCCCCCTTTTTTTGTTTTCCACCAGATAAGTGACAGTGGGGTGCAGCCCGCCCTGTCAGTTTGCCCTTTCATGGTTATCAAAAAAAAAAGGGGAACCCAAATCATTTTTTTATTTATTTATGCACAGGTACCCAGCTGATGAATACTTCCATCCGGCGCCGCCCCCCTGTTTTCTGACGACAGGGGCCCGTGATGGGAGTTACTCTCCTTCTGCCGACAACTGTACCCTGGTAACCTTTTAAGACCTGTACAGTGGTGGCAAAAATTGTCATGACGCGTGGGAATGCGTTCTCTGGAGGGAGTAATGATCTTTCCGCCCATCAGAGCCCATGTATGACATGCTGTAATGACAGTGTGGAAACAAAAAAAATGTTTGGGGGCCCCCATTCATCGAATGAAAGGGTTTGGGGTTTGGGGGCCCTTCTGGGACTCAAGCAAAAATTTTTCTTTTTTTTCAGCCCAATTGCCTGCCCCAAAATCCAAGGGTTGCCCTCATAGTTATCAGCAAAATTTTAAACAGTTTACCCTC
>JARQOD010013404.1:0-15735 GCA_033576555.1 Oophaga sylvatica
CTCAACACTAATCGCAGTGTTAAAAAGACTTAACCCATCAGTACTTGCAAAGAGCTGCAAGCTTTCCAAAAACTTAACTCTGAGAGAGAAAGCATGGTGCGCGATATAAACAGAGGCAAGAATCGCACTAATAGCCGAGATGTCATCTTGCATTTCTGGCTCTGCCAGACAGTCAAAGCGACCATCTAAGTCACGCTCTCCAAAATCCTCAACCCTCAGTGAACAGCTCATAAAAGCACGTGCGGAAGCTGAGGCCACTAAAATACAAGCTGCCTTTGCTCAAAAGGAAACTGAAATGAAAACTGAGGCCACTAAAATACAAGCTGCCCTAGAGGCCCTAGAGAAGGAACGCCAACACGCCATAGCCATGGCAAAGTTAAAGGTCCTGGAACAAGCCATCAGTGGAGCCAAAGAGACAGCATCAGTTTAAGTGGTTTTGATACTGAAGACCCTCTTAAGCGTACTAGAGACTATGTACAAAGCCAACACAGTGCTATCCCTGCTCCTGCAATCCTTCCTGACCACACAGATGCTCCCCTGAAACAACAGGGTTTTGATACTGAAGACCCTCTTAAGCGTACTAGAGACTATGTACAAAGCCAACACAGTGCTATCCCTGCTCCTGCAATCCTTCCTGACCACACTGATACTCCCCTGAGACAACAGGACACAGAGCGTTTATCCCCATCCTGCACCCAAGGTCAGTACAATTACAATACGCTGCCAATCTTGTATCCTGATCCACCTCTGTGCACCGAAATGTACCAGAAACCTGCAAATCACCAAATCTTATACTCAGAATCCTACGTACAGGCCAATATGCAGGCCAGTCACCACACTCCGGTCAATCACACAATTCCAGTCCCATGTGTAGCAGAAACTAAGCTCATTAAGCCAGTTAATGGACTGAACGCCTACGCTGCCCCATATATACCTGCATTCCCAGGTCAAATCACAGACTGTATGAACAAAGCTATCCAGCCAGCATCGGTCCTTCCAAAATCGGAGAATGCTGATATGACTGGCCTCGCAAGGTACATGATTCGGCGCGATCTAACTAAGACCGGTCTTACAGAGTTTGACGATAAACCTGAGAACTACAGGGGTTGGAAGTGTACCTTTGAAACCACGATCAGTGATCTCGGCATCACCGCCGCTGAAGAGCTAGACCTGCTAATCAGGTGGCTTGGGCCACAATCCACGGATCGGGTCAAGAGACTTAAATCTGTCCACATCAGTAATCCCATTGCTGGTCTCACTGCTGCATGGAAGAGGCTAGAAAGAAGCTATGGCAGTCCTGAGGTCATAGAAAGGGCCCTGTTCAAATGACTAGAGGATTTTCCAAAGGTATCTAATAAAGACAGTACAAGGTTCCAAGAGCTCAGCGACCTCCTGTTAGAGCTTCAGCTGGCCAAAGCAGACCCGTACCTTCCTGGCCTCAGCTACCTGGACACTGCTCATGGGGTAACCCCAATAGTTTCCAAGCTGCCATCCAATATCCAAAATAAGTGGGCCATGCTTGGATCAAAATACAAAAGGGAAAACCAAGTCTCCTTCCCTCCATTTTCCTACTTCTGCGAGTTCATCGAAAATATCGCAGAGTGTAAGACCGATCCAAGTTTTTCCTATGGAGAACACAGCGACCCTGTTTCATCTCCTAAACATGACAGTCCATGTCTTAAATTACAGGAGCCACCAAGCTCCAATGTCCATCAAGAAGACTGATGTTTCTTCCGGCACCTTCAGTATCACAAGATAAGAGCGACAAAGGTGAGAAGGTTGAGAATCCTAATCGCCAGTGTCCAATTCACAAACTGCCACATCCCCTGAAGAAGTGCATCGGCTTCAGGAAGAAGCCCCTTCAAGAACGAAAGGAGCTCTTGAAGAAGTTTGGAGTATGCTTCAGGTGCTGAGCCTCTACCGAACATCTGCTAAGGACTGTGTCATCCCCATCATGTGTCTAGAGTGCGACAGCGAAGACCACGTACAGGCGCTCCATCCATCACAGCCTGACTCTGCGTCTTCACCTTCTCCCACCACAAGCCATGGCGGGGAGAGTACAGACCAAGTGACAAGCCATGTTGCAGTATCTTCCTCATGCACCAATGTCTGTGGAGAAGGTCTTCGAGACAAGTCCTGTGCGAAGATTTGCCTGTCATGGGTGTATCCCAAGGGCCATCCAGAGAAGGCAGTCAAGGTGTACGTTAGCCTGGATGACCAGAGCAACAAATCATTAGCCAGGTCAGAACTCTTTGACTTGTTTGGCTTAAAAGGAGACGTCTATCCCTACACCTTGGGCACCTGCAGCGGCGTTTTACAAACCTCTGGAAGAAGGGCCAGTGGCCTCATAATAACTTCTCTCGAGAAAGGCGCCACGGAGATACCACTACCCACGCTTGTAGAGTGTAACCAAATACCATTCAATAGGGAAGAAATCCCAACACCAGAAGTCGCTCTTCAGCATCCTCATCTCAGAATGATAGCTAAAGAGATGCCACCCCTGGACGATAAGGCAGACATCCTAATTCTCCTCGGCAGAGACATTATACGACTGCACAAGATGCGTCAACAAATCCACGGACTACTCAATGAACCATATGCCCAGCGCCTCGAGCTGGGCTGGGTCATCATTGGCAATGTCTGTAGTGACCAGACAAAGAATCAGAACGACATCTCCTCTTACAAAACCGTTATTACGTCAGTTGACAACGACTTGTCCTCCCTGTCATACTCACATCACCAATGGATGAAGGAGAAGTCAAATGACACTACGTGTCAACGGCAACCATTCGATATTTCAAGTCCGCTTTATCCTCGAGACTACAACCTCGAGATAACAGCATTCGATCCTTCAACCAAGGACAACAACTCACTACCTACAGAGGGAGACAAAGTGATCATCAGGGTAATGAGCATCAAACCCACCGAAGACAACTATAACAGCTAGGTAGCTCCCTCACCTTCTCTTCCAGCAAAGACTTAAGGGTATGCCCACTAACACAACACGCTAACGGGATCCGCTAAAAAACGTCACTTTTAGCCGATCCCGTTAGCGATGTTTTGTGTGCGGCAGTGCCAGCAACGAAGTGGCCCCTGCTGTATCTCGTCCGTCGCCTGATCGTTCCGGACCCTATTCTGATCGTCGCGTCCGCTGGGTAAATATATATCGCTGAGTGTGGCACCTTTTAAGCGATTTAGCGGTAACTTTGTACCGCTAAAGTCCGTTAAGGAGATCGCTAACCGCATACGTCCTTAACGACATCGCATAAATGTGGCCGACACTAGCGATATTGTAAACGATCCGCTACGATCTCATTCAGTATGCGACGCTAAACGAATGTTAGCGGGATCGTGTAGTGTGGCAGTACCTTAAGTTGCCCAAGGATCCAAGCAAGTAACTGCTAAGTTTCCCAACCTTTGATACCTCAGCTCCATCACAAGCCTGTCAAACCAAAGCCATGCTAGACTTCAGTGCTCAAAGTGAGAGCCCCTCCTCAACAGCCTACCTCTGACCGATGGTGTCAGCGTTTTCCCACGCAATTCAGCCTCAGCTCACTGGCGGATGTTGAACAAGACATGTTCACTTCCCAAGCATCACCCTGTAAGGAACTTGCTATCGAACGAGGAGCCTCGCCTGTTGAAAACAGCATCGATGGTCCTCTCGGGTTTAAGACACCCATCGCAGTTCTAGGCAGGGTACCACTGAGACAGCTTGCTACTCCGGATATCAACGGGAACACTATGCTACCATCTCAGAGACAGCAAAGATGGGAGACGGCGAAGAAGTCTCTAAAGGCCTTGCAACAAGTCCTGCCCCGTAGTTCTGTAAAGACTCTTTCAACCATCATCAAGAGACAAGTCTACCTTTCCTACGACGTGTCTACGAAGACTACAGCTGCAGGAGCCTCTCCCAGCGCTTCAGAAACCGGCAAAAAGGTACAGAAGCTGAGCTCTCTTTACCCTGGACATCCTTTCAGCTGGTCAGCCATCCTATCTGCTGACATACATTTCAGGCGAATCATCTGCTGGCTCCTTCGAGCAGGAGTCACATGATCTTAGCTTAGTCTCTGAACTCAGCTCACGGCAGGGAGCCTACCGCCATATACTCCTCCAGCTGTTTTGGAACATTGTAATATTTTAACTTTCTCCAGCGGATTATTGGGTTGGTGGAAGTGTTTGAACGTTGCGGCTTCCCCAATCCGAAGATCGTTTTCGTTTGGACTTGGACTATTACGCTGTTGAGGACTTCATGCCTCCAACTGAACATTGGACCATGCCAATTGGACTTCAACTGTTGTTGTTATTACCTGCATGCTTGTTTTTTCCTTTTGTCTTTCAGGTCTACAGTGACATCTCCAGTGGACATCATAAATTATGAAATCTATAGATTTCAGACGGGGAGTGTTATGTCCCATGAATGAGACATTTTACAGACTGTCCTGTGTATTACATGCTGTATTGCAGTCTCTCATATTGTTTACTGTTGCTATGTGTCCCTGTGTTTGCATAGCTGAAATCCTCCCTTTACATCAAGTTTGTCCCTTCTGTCTCTCTGTCTCCCTCTTCTGGTGTGATGTCATTTCCTTCTTCTTTCTCCTGTGTTTCATTCTCCATCTTGATTTTATCAGAATCACATGTGTTTTCAGTCTGTCTGAAGAAAGTCTTTTTTACCTGCTGCTGTTTGTATGCATTCAACAAGAATTCTTAAAGAAATCAAAGTCTCTTCTGGATTCTTCATAACATGTGTGCCGGCAGCTGAGTTAAGCTATCTGCGATCGTCGCCAATTGTAAGTAAGGTGAAAGAGATCCGGCATCTCACAGAGCCATATTTACAGCCACAGGCCCCGGGGACAGAATAACGACTTTTGTCAAAGTCGGGTTTCGTTAACCGAAACCCGACCATAGCGTGAGGTCGGCCATGTGGTCGTCAAAACGAGCGCCAAAGTCGGTTTTCCCATAATGCTTTCAGGCGCCTTTTTTCAGCCAATGACAAGGACGTACACTGTGGGCAACGAGATGACATGTGCAGCATCCACCACCATCGTAGAGAAGTGCATTGCAGTGATTGGTTTGGTTCGGGGGCTCATAGTGTCTATAAAAGCCCTGAGCACCGACCTCCATTTTACCTCTGCCGATCTTAACAGTAGGGAGAGGTTGCTGACGCTGTTAAACAGTAGGGAGAGAGTTAGGGCTGGAAAGAGAAGTTCTTTGTGCATTGTGCTGTACAGTTAGTTTGCAGTGACAGGGGAGGATTTTCTTGTGTGCAGCAGCGCTGGTTATTAGGCTGCCTGATAGCTGTATTGCTGTGTGTACACTGCTGTGCAGACTGCTTTTTACACAGCACTAATACTTTTATTATTTTTTCTGCACAGTTACCGACCGTTTCATTTTTTCCCACATCGTATAGAGCTGTACGCTCCTCACACACTACCGTGTAACCTGCTGGTATCAGGGACAAATACATGCTGACTATCTGTGTTTAACTCCGGAAATATATAGGGAAATTTAAATTTTCCCCTACACTGTATACAGTTATACACTTCTGATACAGTACCGTTTATCTGCTTTTGGTATTACTGTCAAATCCATACTGAGTGAGCGTCTGTGTGTGACTCCGGAAATATAAGGGGTATAATGGTGTGCACACGGTCTTAAAGGAGACGAGGTGCAGGTATAGTGGACTACTGTCCCAAATATATGAAATGGAAATTATACCGCACACTCTAGGAATTCCATGCAAAATTACAAATTTATTTGTGACACAGCAGGAGCAAACAAGTAAAGCGATTAATAGCTGACTTTTCGACTCTCCCGAGTCTTACTCATAGTATCGCTAAAGAAAGAAAAACAAAGTATCAGCATCATCAATATTAACAGTGTACAATAAAATGAAATAAAATAAAATAAATATTTGCCAAAATCTGAAAGTGAATTATCAAAACAACAAGTGAAAATGTGAAATCACCATAGAACACAACTGGCACCAATTGTACAAAAATGGTAAAACGAAAGGACTAAAGAAAGAAGGTGCGGGCCCAAGTCTTTGTAAGAGAAGGTTCAGACCACCAGAACAAAAGGTTCGGGATACCAGAAGAAAGTTGAGTATATACAAGAGGAAACAGGGTTACCTTTATTGAATAGTCAATGAAAATAGATACCTATAGAGAAGTTAGGTTCTAAGGAAAAAAGTGCATGATTAAAATTGGAGTAGGTAGCCCAAGTAATTGGTTATAGTGAGCCAGGAGTAGTAAGTACCTTGCAAACAGAATGAAAGCCATATAATCCATAAGAGGATATCCAATGAAAGTTCATGGATTGTAATGTACCTAATATAGAAATGCCAATGATATGAGAATAATATAGAACATAGATAAACTATACATTGTATATTAGTTTACATGATAGAAGTATAACGTTATATTGATAAAATGATATATTCAGAGGGATTGTCTACATTGGTATGCATGACATTATTATAGGTACTATCCTGTATCAATGTACTACAGTCATGGAAAATTGCTTTAAATGTTATTAGATTTGTTTGCAGTTATTAAGGTACTAGGAATGGGTTCAAACAGGGCATACCAGGCAATAAGACACAACGTGCTATAATTGAACTGGCAGATTAACACACAGCCCTAATGACAAGAGAGCAGGGAATGACCTCTAATAAGAACGCTGTATATGTACCAATTACATGGAAGCATATTAAGGGACGCTGTACAGAGCACGGTGGCTAGTTACCTGGGTAAGAGTAGATCAGAGCGGTGCTCCCGCGCCTTGCTGATGGCGGTATGCGTTTAGAAGGAGGACGCCAGGTATATAAGCGTCCCTGGTGACCGCCAGACCAGAAGTACGTCATCCGGTCTGCGGGTCACTTCCTGTATTCGGATCCAGCGGTACTGCGCCTGCGTGGAGCAGACACAGTGTCTCTAATGCTAAAAGGGATGTGAGCATGTTTGTTATGTAGAGGAAAACCGTCCCTGTCAAGAGGCTGTAGTTGCAATACTAAATAGAGATATATGCATGATTGTAACTTATGAATGGTCACTGGATGTTCATAGAAAAACCTAATTAAGATAAAGTTATACTAATAAGGAGGAGGTTGATTGAGTTGATCAGGGGAGGGGGGTCTAGGGTGGTCATAAAGACGGGACATGGGAGTCATAATCATATCCAATAAACCGGGAATATAACAACTTGAACTCACCAGAATATACTTGTCTTTAGCGTGTCTAGGGAGAGATGATAAAATAAGTTATTCTTATTAGTATAACTGCAGTAATATTAAACGGACCAGTCTATCTCCCTGTTGAGACCATGGGGAAACAATGTGTCTAATGTATAAATCCAGTGAGTTTCTCTGGATTTGAGCAACCGAATATGATTGCCACCTCGTCTGGGGCGTGGGACCTGTTCTAAGACCTGGTATTTCAGTTGGGCTACTGAATGATTGAAGTTCAAAAAATGGTCCGGAAGGGGAAGCCATGTCTTACCACATCTAATGGTGGATTTATGACTCGCGATTCGGTCCCTAACATGTTGGGTAGTTTCCCCTACGTAAAGTAGGCCACATGGACATTTAATTACATAGACAACAAAATTTGAATCACAGGTGAAATAACCCTTGATGGGGTAGGATTTTCCTGTTCTGGGGTGGAGGACACTGTCGGACTTTATCACATTGGAACAGGCTGCACAACCCAAGCATGGAAATGTGCCTTTTCGTTGAGTGCTCAATAGTCGCTGAGAGAAAGATGGCCGTGAACTCCCAATGTCCGCCCTAATCAGACGATCCTTGATATTCTGTGGTCTTTTAGTGCTCATGAGAACACGATTTTGAAACCCGGGAACATTGGGGTAGGACCGGGTTAGGAGGGGCCAATGTTTTCTGATTACTGAATAAATTTTAGGCATAAACGGATGGTGTTGATGAACAAAGGGAATTCTCTCTGTGGCATGTCTAGGAAGAGAAGGCGACTGTGGCAGTAATGCATAGGTTAATTCCTTGTCAAGGAGTTTGTTAGGGTATTCTCGTTCTCTAAATTTGTTGGACATTGTCTTAAGTCTCTCCAGTCGGAGTTCGTCATTAGATACAATACGGGATACTCGCTTAAATTGTGAGCGTGGCAAACTCTCTTTGGTGTATCTGGGGTGGCAGCTCGAGTAATGCAACAAACTGTTGCAGTCAGTGGGTTTAGTGAATAAATCCGTAGACAATCGTCCGTTGCTGTCTTTAACCACCAGGGTGTCTAAGAAAGGAATCTGTGATTCACTCTGGTGCATTGTGAATTGCAGTTCTGGAAAGACTGAATTAAGATATTCAAAGAATATCTGGAGGGTGGATGAAGAGCCTGACCAAATAAAGAAAATATCATCTATGTAACGGTGGTAATAATGAGCAAACTGAATAAATAAATGATGGTTTGTATACATAGTTGGTCTCAAAACAGTCCATGTAGGCATTTGCATAGGCCGGGGCTACGTTAGAGCCCATAGCGGTCCCACGCGTTTGTATGTAATAGGTATCTTCATACAAAAAGAAATTTTCATGGAGAACAAGTTTTAAAAGATCCAGACAGAGGTGGACCGAATTAGATGGCATATCCGAATTTTGAAGTAGTGTTTCCATAGCTCTGATACCCTTATCATGTGTGATGGAAGTGTATAGACTGTTAACGTCTAGGGTTACCAGAATGCTCTTGACATTGACAGACTCTATTTGATTGATAAGTCTGAGAAAATGACCGGTATCCAGTAGGAATGAACGTGTATTTCTGATCAAAGGTGTAAAGATCTTTTCTAAAAATATTGATAGTGGGGCAAGAACCGAATCCGTGGAAGCCACGATCGGTCTTCCTGGGGGGTTTTGTAAATTTTTATGAATTTTCGGTAAAATATAGAATACCGGTGTGACTGGAAACAGATTCTGTAAGAAAATTGCAGTTTTTTTGTCAATGGTATTGTTTCCTAGGTATGAGGTAATGATATTCTGGATCTTTTTATTGATAGACAACGTAGGATCACCGGGAATGACCCTGTAGGTATTAGAGTCAGATAATTGTCTTAGGACTTCATTGTGGTAGGATGTCCGGTCCATGACCCTGCTCTCTTGTCATTAGGGCTGTGTGTTAATCTGCCAGTTCAATTATAGCACGTTGTGTCTTATTGCCTGGTATGCCCTGTTTGAACCCATTTCTAGTACTTAATAACTGCAAACAAATCTAATAACATTTAAAGCAATTTTCCATGACTGTAGTACATTGATACAGGATAGTACCTATCATAATGTCATGCATACCAATGTAGACAATCCCTCTGAATATATCATTTTATCAATATAACGTTATACTTCTATCATGTAAACTAATATACAATGTATAGTTTATCTATGTTCTATATTATTCTCATATCATTGGCATTTCTATATTAGGTACATTACAATCCATGAACTTTCATTGGATATCCTCTTATGGATTATATGGCTTTCATTCTGTTTGCAAGGTACTTACTACTCCTGGCTCACTATAACCAATTACTTGGGCTACCTACTCCAATTCTAATCATGCACTTTTTTCCTTAGAACCTAACTTCTCTATAGGTATCTATTTTCATTGACTATTCAATAAAGGTAACCCTGTTTCCTCTTGTATATACTCAACTTTCTTCTGGTGTCCTGTAACCTTTTTTTCTGGTATCCCGAACCTTTTGTTCTGGTGGTCTGAACCTTCTCTTACAAAGACTTGGGCCCGCACCTTCTTTCTTTAGTCCTTTCGTTTTACCATTTTTGTACAATTGGTGCCAGTTGTGTTCTATGGTGATTTCACATTTTCCCTTGTTGTTTTGATAATTCACTTTCAGATTTTGGCAAATATTTATTTTATTTTATTTCATTTTATTGTACACTGTTAATATTGATGATGCTGATACTTTGTTTTTCTTTCTTTAGCGATACTATGAGTAAGACTCGGGAGAGTCGAAACGTCAGCTATTAATCGCTTTACTTGTTTGCTCCCTGCTGAGTCACAAATAAATTTGTAATTTTGCATGGAACTCCGGAAATATATACGGAGATTTACATTTTCCCCTACACTGTATACAGCTGTACGCTTCTGATACAGTACTATTTTTCTGCTTTTTGTATTACGGTCAAATCCATACTGAGTGAGCGTCTGTGTAGGTCTCCGGAAATATATACGGAGATTTAAATTTTCCCCTACACCGTATACAGCTGTTCGCTTCTGATACAGTACCGTTTTTCTGCCTTTTGTATTACGGTCAAATCCATACTGAGTGAGCGTCTGTGTGTGACTCCGGAAATATATACGGAGATTTAAATTTTCCTCTACTCTGTATACAACTGTACGCTTCTGATACAGTACCGTTTTTCTGCTTTTGGTATTACGGTCAATTCCATACTGAGTGAACGTCTGTGTGTGACTCCGGAAATATATACGGAGATTTACATTTCCCCTACACCGTATACAGCTGTACGCTCCTCATACAGTACCGTATATCTGCTGGTATTTTTGGTACATTTTCCCAAACATGAGGAAGTATGGTGGTAGAGGACGTAGTGGGGGGGCCAGCTGGTACTGATGGTGGTGGTGGTGCAGCTGCAGGTAGTGCCAAAAGTACAATAGCACCTAAGGCAGAAGGTGTTGAGCCTACGTCATTGTCTGGCTCCAGAAGACCTGGAAGGCTCCCTTTTCTGGGAGTAGGTAAACTGCTTTTAAAGCCGGAGCATCAGTAACAGGTTTTGGCTTACATTGCCGAAACAGCCTCCAGCTTTATCGCCTCCTCTTCTGAAGTTTCAAAAACTGCAAGCACTGAGTCGTCAGTGCAGGCTCCTGGTCAGGAACAACACCTTTACTTTTGTCCTTCAACCCCACCAAAAGTGAAGGATGCGGCAGGCCACACTTCATATTACTCCCTGGAGGTCTTTTCACATACCATGCCTAATTTATCAAGTGAAATCCTGAATTCCCCAGTCCAAGACGAATATGACATGAAGTGCACTGATGCACAGCCACTGCTATATGATTCTGCTGGTACATTCACCCAGAGCACTACATAGCCCTTGCAGTCTACTGAGCCAGAATCTGACCCTGATGAAACTTAGGTGCCCCTTCCCGCATACTATACCACCTTACACGGTGACACAGAGGAAGGAGCAGATGAAATTGAAGAGGAGGTGATGGATGACCCAGTTGTTGACCCAGATTGGCATCCATTGGGGGAAGAGGTTGCCACTGGCAATAGCTCAGAAGAGGAGGAGGATCCGCAGCAGGCATCGACATCGCAGCTGCGGTTATCTGGCAGGTCCGTAGCAGTCCAAAAATGTGTTAAAAAACAAAAAGAGTTGCAGGACAGCTTGGCCAGATGGTCAAATTAGCACAGCATGCAAGCCCTGAAAATGTATCCCATAGTAGGAAGAGTGCAGTGTGGCACTTTTTTTACCAAAATCCTATTGATGAGACAAAGGTTATCTGTGAGAAGTGCGGAAGGACCTTTAGCCGAGGGAAAAATCTCCGAAATTTGAATACCAGTTGCATGCTGAGACATTTAAACACCATGCACTTGCAAGCGTTGATGGACTACAAAACTTCAGGTAGCACACATGCACCTGCTCCGACTGAAGGTAGCCAGCAATGCTACATCGCTTCCCCCACTGTAAGCCCACCGGTTAGCACACCACCAGCAAGAAATGTTGAGGTGTCATCGCAAGGCTAAAGCAGTCAGGGAATCACAATGTTCTCCCAACTTAAGACTGCATCTAGGCCATCATCACCACCATCACCAACCCCCTCTCAGTCCGCCATGTCCACCGCTAGTTCCACCATATGCAGCTCTCAAGCCCAGCTCACCATAGCAGAGACTCTGAGTAGGACAAGAAAATACTCATCCTCTCATCCGCGTAAACTGGCATTAAACGCCTACATTGCCAAACTGATCTCATTAGAGATGATGCCCTTCAGTTTGGTTGAAAGCGCAGCATTCCGAGAGCTCATGGCATACGCTGTCCCACGCTAGACCTACCCAGTCGGCACTTCTTTGCTAGAAAAGCCATCCCCGCCCTCCTCCTGCATGTGAAAGACCGCATTGTCCATGCCTCAAACAAACATGAGTGGGAAAGGGTGCACATCACAACAGATGCATGGGGCCTGGCTGACCCGGACATTACGGGCCCCTCACTGCGCACTGGGGTTTAAAGTGGGATTTAGGGCCACAGGGACAGCGCATGGGACAGTGCTGCCTAGCCCACGGGATAGGCAACAGTTGGCTTAGCATTTTGACCCTCCCCCCTCCATAAGCAAAGCTCGCGACAGAGCGCAGTCACACAGCACCCATGCAGCTGCCAGTGTTGCACACAGGTGTCACACTATCTATCAAACAGCTAATGGTAAGCATCAGCAGTAAATTTTTAAAATGATGTCTTTGGGGGACAACAGAACCCCCGCCCCGGGGGGACTGGGCCCACTTTTTTCAGCGAGAAACTGAGTCATGGGTGGGCAGTCTACATCTTGACCCGCAAGGTAGCGTGATAACGGCCGTAATTTTTTTGGCGGCCATAGCCCTGGCAAAACTCAGACACTCCCTTCCTGGGTCACACCTTAACCCGGGGGCAGTGCTTCATAAAAAAACCCGAGTTACCACCCGCCCATAAAGGGGCAAAAATTTTTTTCCGCACATCCGCACTCGCCCATAGACCCAGCATAACAGAGTTTCAGCAATCGCTCCACCTCCCCAAACACCGCCAACATAGATGTTGCAACAAGGTGGAATTCCACCAGCACATGTTCCGGATTGGGGAAAATTTTTTTTTTTTTTGGTTTTTTTCCCCCCCCCTTTTTTAAAAGGAAACCCCCCTTTTTAAAAACTTTATTTTTAAAAAATTTTAAAAAACCCCCCGGGGGGGGTTTAAACCCAAAATTTTTTTTAATTTTTTTTGGGGGGGAAAAAAAAAGGGGGGCCCCAAAAAAATTGGGGTTTTTGGGTTTTCCCCCCCCCCCCAAAAAAAAAAAAAAACCCTTTTAAACCCCCCCCTTTCCCCCCCCCCCCCCCCCTTTTTAAAATTTTTTTCCCCCGGGGGGGCCAAAAAAAACCGGCCCAAAGAAACCCCCCCAACTTCCAAATTTTTCCCCAAAAAAATTATGGGGGTTCCCCGGGGGGAAAAATGGGGGTTTTTGGGGAAATTTTTGGGGGATGGGGAAAACCCCTTTTCCCTTCCCTTAAAATTTTTTGGGGGGGGCCCCAAAAAAAAAAAATTTAAAAAAGGGGGTTTTTGGGAAAAATTTTTTTTCCCCCCCTTTTTTTCCCCGAAATTTTTGGGGTTTTTTCCCCCCCCCCCCCGGTTTTTTTTTGAAAGGGGAAAAAAAGGGGTTTTTTCCCCCCCCAAAGAGGGGTTTGGGGTTGGGGAAAAGGGGGGAAAGGGGGGGAAAAAAGTTTGGGGAATTAAAAAAAAAAGGTTCCTTTTTTTTAAAACCCCCCCAAAAAAAAAAAAACCCTTTTCCCCCTTTTTTAAAATTTTTAAATTAAGGGAAAGGGGGCCCCCCAAAAAAGGGGGGGAAAACCTTGTCCCCTTTTTTTTTTTTTTGGGGGGAAAAAAAAAAAAAAAAGGGGGGGGAATTTTTTTGGGGAAAAAAAAAATTTTTTTTTTTAAGGTTTTTAAAAAGGGGGGCCCCCCCCCTTTGGGTTTTTTTTGGGGGGGGAAAAGGGCCCCAAAAAAATTTTTTTTGGGGGGGAAAAAAAAAGGGGGGGTTTTTTTTTCCCCCCCGTTTTTTCCCGGAAAAAAAAAAAAAAAAAAATTTTTAAAAAAAAATTTTTTTTTTAAAAAAAAATTTTTTTTTTTTTCCCCCAAATTTTTTTTTTTTAATTTTTTTTAACCCCCCCTTTTTTTTTTTTCAAAAACCCCCTTTTTTTTTTTGAAATTTTTTTAAAAAAATTGGAAGGGGGAAAACCCCCCCCGGGGGGGGGGGTTTTAAAAAAAAAAATTTTTTTTAAATTTTTAAATTTTTTCATTTAAAAAATTTTAAAAACACCCCCTTTTTTTGGAAAAAAAAATTTTAAAAAAAATTTTTTTTTTTTTTTTTTTCCCCCGGGTTTTTTTAAAAAAATTTTTTTGGGGGGTTTAAAAAGGGGTTTTTTTTTTTTTTTCCCCCAAAACCCTTTTTTTTAAAAAAAAATTTTTAAAAAAAAAAAAGGGGGGGAAAAAAATTTTTTTTTTTTTCACCCAAAAAACCCCGGGGGGGGGAAAAAAAAAACCTTTTTTTTGGGCCCCCCCCTTTTTTTTCCCCCTTTTAAAAACCCCCCCTTTTTCCCAATTTTTTAACCCCCCTCGAACTTCAGGACAGAGGGGGCTTCTGTCTGCCCGGGTGTTGACTCTGTTTTCTTAAAACAATTCCGTATGCAGAGGTTTTTCCCTCCTCGGAGAGGGCCCACGTTTGCAACCCGGCATGGATGAGGTCTGGGTTTAAAGTGGGGGACTTGTTGGTTGCCCTAAAAAAATTTTCCCTATGAGGGGCATCTCCTTTTAAGCCTAGGTTCATTGGACCTTATAAATCATTTTTCCCTTTTAAACATTTTTTTCTTTTCCCCTTTTAAACATAAATTTTAAAAAAACCTTTTTTAAGAGTTTGTTGACGGGGTTCCCACTTTTGCCCCTCCCCCCTTTTTCTTTGGGGGCAAAGGATTTGAGTTGAGAAATTTTAATTCTTTTTAAAGACGGAAACCCAGTATTTGGGTTAATAAGGTTAGGTCGGGAAAGACAATTCTTGGGTTTGGCTTGGGAATCCGTAGGCGACTACCCGTTGCGTATCAAGAACTCACCTGACCGACCTGGTTTGCTCAATGGGGGTTTGGGTGACCCCCCCTAAAGGGGGGGTACTTTGTGAATGGACTTGAAAGAGTTCTGGCAGAGGCTCCCTCTGGTGGGTTCCCAAACGGTACTGGACTGTCCAGTGAAGATTTTGAGGATTGGAATCAAATGTTACTGATGGTCTTTATAGGACTCGCCTTCCCATCAGGGTTGCCAGGGATCAATTGTTTTCTCAATCCCTATTCCTTTTTTTTGTAGCCCGTGTTTCGTGTCTTCTCTCCGCTAACAGATAAGCATTTTTTTCTTTTTTTTTTTGTGCTTGAATTTTTTTCATTTTGTCCTGCACTTCTGTTTTGGGGGCCTTCGGGGCCCCCTTTGGGGGGGTTTTCCCTCTCATTTAAATCAACCATGATTTTGTACATTTTCTTTTTCCATTTTTTTTCATTCCCCGTTTTATTTTTTACACCAAAATAATTTTAATGGGAAAACTATTTTTTTTAAATTAAAAACCAGGGGAAGAAAAGCCCCCCACCTTTTTAAGGTATTTGGGCCCCCCAAAGTTTGCTCATAAATTTTTTGTCCTGTGTCATATTTCTTCTTTCTAACCGCCCTTACATGTTTTGGGGGCTTTTTGTTCTTTGGGGTCTCCCTCCCCCGGGAAAGCTTTCCCTTTCATCTTTTTGGTGTAGTTATTTTTTTTAGGCTTGTGACGAGGGTCTGGACCAAGTAGGAACGCTCCCCGGGGGCCTTAGTTTTTGGAGGTTTGTAGGTATGCAATCCATAGTTCCAACTCTCTGGTGTATTTCCTTTTTTTTCCTGCACTCCCCCACTACAAAATAAAATTTTTCACATTTTAATAATACCTTTTAAAAATAAACCCCCACCCTACCCCCCCTTTTAAAATCCCCAAAATTTTA
>JARQOD010013405.1:0-15733 GCA_033576555.1 Oophaga sylvatica
ACGTCTGACAGCGATACCACACTGTTCAATATGTGGGCAGTATTTTTTAAATTTTTAGCCCTAAATAGTATTTACAGCTAGAGTAACACTCAACAAATAAAGGTGAATGGATGACTCCAAAGCACACTTTGTAGCCCTCAGATACATGAGGTGTGTCACAGAGATACCGGACTGTTCAATATGTCGCCGGTCTTTTTGTATTTTTTACACCGAAAAAACTGTTTTGAGCTACGGTAACACACATCAAAAAAAGCTGAAGGGAAGGCTCTAAAGCACACTTTCTAGCCCACAGATAGATGAGGCATGCCACTGAGATATCAAACTGTTCAATATGAGGCCAGTATTTTTTTTATTTTTTAGGCCAAAATAGTGTATACTAGACCTAAGGTAGCAGACAGGAAACAAAAGGGCAAGGTAGGCCTGAAATGCAACTGTTTGTAGAGCACAGAAACAACTGGCATCTGACAGAGATAATAGACTGTTCAATATGTGCCCTGGAGTTTTTAACTTTTTTTACTCAAAAACACTGTCCAGAAATTGGGTAAGATACAGCAAAAAAGTGTAATGTTTCCCTGATATGCCACAATTTTTACACACAGCGAGATAGGAGTCTGACCCAGATACCACACGGGTCACTCTATGTAGCCTGTGTTTTTTTAGTTTATACCCCAAAATATTGTACAGAACTAGAGTAACAGACAGCAAATACAGTGGAATGTAGGCCTGAATTGCCGCAATTTGTAGACCACAGACTGATCTGATGTCTTACGGAGATAGAACACTGTTACATATGTGGGCTGGATTTTTTTGGGACCACCAAAATTGTGTCAATAACTAGGCTATGGCACTAAAAAAAAAATGTTGGAGTACTAAAATTGTAAAATAGTTATCGAAATGATATGTGATGCGTGTGGTGTTAAAAATACAGTGATAAATATAAGAACTGTAGAGTTGTAAGACACTTCAAAAAATACTACAGTAACAAATAAAAGCAGAATTTTCTGCACACTCAGATCTGATGCCTGGGACAAAAAAAGCAATTTTAAATTGCCAGATTTTCACACTGTTGTATTAAAATCACCTGACTGTAGTCTGCAGTGTGACCAAGCAAATAAATGTATAAAAAATGGGGTCTCTGGATTGCTTTGTAATAAAATTAGCAGGATTCAGGTGAAATAAAAGATAACCCTAGCCACGGATACCTGTAGCTAGGTATATATAATAGGCAGCACCAGACATTAATAGACTCATTTGAAGTATGCAGTCAGATCTATACACTCACATACAGTGCCTGCATGCCTTGCACTGATGTGAATATGCGCACATAGACTCCACAGCCTACCTAGCCCTACCCCTTAATTAGCCCTTAAATGTACTGTTGGTTTAGCTGGATTAGTGTATTGAGGAATGGAAGACCCACACTAACTAATA
This sequence comes from Oophaga sylvatica, assembly GCA_033576555.1. Taxonomy (NCBI): domain Eukaryota; kingdom Metazoa; phylum Chordata; class Amphibia; order Anura; family Dendrobatidae; genus Oophaga; species Oophaga sylvatica. The sequence continues at coordinate 1,432 of JARQOD010013405.1, forward strand.
AAAGCACTAATCTCTCCATATCTCAGCAGCAACTCTCCCTACACTGTCTGAATCCGGAGCTGAATGCGTCGAGCAGGTCGGCGATTGGTTTCTTATAGACCTGATGACGCTGTGAGGCCAGACAGTCACTGTAATACTACAACAAAGATGGCTTTGGCATTGCAGTGCATGGTTGACAATCCCTGCATGTTCATTGGCACTCTAAAGAGCATCAAAATTGTAGGGCGGAGACCCAAGCTCCTGCTGAATAATACCGGAAATGCTCAGTGCTCGCCGAGTACACCGAGTACAGTGATACTCGAGCGAGTAACGAGTATTGGTGAGCACATTCGCTCATCACTAGTTATGACCATTGCAGTTTTTGGCCTTCATTCTACTATAGGCACTTTAAATGTTTTAAAATCCCAACAAGGGATCACGTTTCTCCTTGCGGAGAGTGACATGTCAAACCTAACAAGCCAAGATGAGGAGACTTTTTGACTTCTGGGAAATATGCACATTATCTCTTCAGAGAGGAAGAGGACAAAAACTCTAGTGCCACCTATTGGAAGTAGCAGTCAATATCGATCATATAACTAGCCTTTCCACATGACTTCGGATAAAAGCCAAAACCAAAATCTTAATTTGCAGACATTGTGCTTGTGAAAATGCTCTTTGAAGGGTAGATGTTGACTTTTAGGATTTCTACTTCAATAGGTTGCACTAGAGTTCTAGTCCTCTTCCCCTCTGAAGAAGTAATTTGCATATTTCCCCAAGGAGCATTGTAAAGCTTAAAAGTTTCCTCACCTTGGCATGTCATCCTCCGCAAGGAGAAACATTACCCCTTGGATCCTGGTCAGACTCCTCTTACCCTGCCAAACCAGATCTCATACTTTGCTCTACAAAGGGGCAATACCCCAAAACACAGTGTCTGCAAATTAAGATATTGGCTTTGGCTTTTATCCTAAGTCATGTGGTAAGGCTCATTAAAGGGTCAATATTGGCACTAAAGTTCAAGACCTCTTCTTCTCTGAAGAGATAATTTTCAAACTCCCTAATAGCAAGTCAGAGAAAATTGCTGATACCCTGTAGATTGTAGTTAAGGCCCTCATATAAATTAAACAAACATCATCCAAACCAGTCAATTTTCAAGTATTTGGTCACATTCTAATGTGAATGGGAATCCCTGACAGATAATTGTTGGGGGAGACAAGTATTAGGCATATATGAATGCAGCACAGAAACTAACATGAGAACTTAAATACATCATCAGAACCATATCAGAATATGAAGCACTGTCATTGCATGAGTACAGCACTATAACCACCATCCATACATGATGGAGCACGAGAACCACAATTACTGCATTAAAACCACAGTAGAACCGACATCAGTACACAAGTGCATCGCCATAACCATCATCAGCACATGAGAATGTGTGGCCCAGCTGCGCTTGGTACACATGTTCCCAGGAGAATGCACAGAAAAGGTAATTGCAAAACACCTGATAAGCACACAGCACTTGACATTTTTCCTGGTTCCACCAGGGGGAGCCCTTGAGACAGCAGTGAGCTAAAGACAATCTAGCTAAAAGTTAGGGAGTCGTTGGTGTTACCTCAGGAGAGCAGACACAAGATCTCTGAACGGAGTTACCTCAGACACGCTGGGAGGGAGAAACCCCTGTCAGATTAGCCTGAGGGCTGAGGAAGACTGAAGCTGACATCTGCTGCTGCCTGAAAGCAGGACTGTGCACTGGTGGTCCTTGGATCATCCTGACGCTACCTTTGATGCCCTAAAAGATATGGCTATAAAAGGACTGCGACCCCTGGAGAAGCCTGAGGTGGCAACCCAGTATCACCCGGGTGAAGCCACTCTAAAGCCGGCAGCATCCACCTTTACCCCGCTGGTGGCGGAAGCCAAAACGCAGGTGGCGCCCCCTACTGAGTTGGACTGTCTGCGTTCAGAAGTGCGCCAGCTGACTAAAAATCTGGCCGCTGTAATGAGTGCCCTGCAACTGCGGAAGGAAGAAGGAGGAAAGATCCTGCTAGCCGACTGCCCAGAGGATGTCCCTTGGATGAACCGGAGGAAAAGAAGGACGTCACCCCACCGGAGGAGGACAACGCCACCCCCAGGAGCGACCCCTGATCAGCACCATCCTCGCCGAGAGATCATCTGCTACCGTTGCAACGGAAAAGGTCATCTAGCCCAGCAGTGTCCTTTAAACGAGCAGATCCTGGGTCCGAGGGCCAACACCCAGGAATAGACTCATCAGGCCCCTCAGACTGGAACCGCAGGTTTGTGGGAGGAAGACCCTACCTGTCCATCATCCTGGACGGGATCGCAATCCCTGCCCTGCTGGACACTGGGTCTCAGGTGACCATCATACCTGATGCCCTTTATAATAAGTTTTGGTACATGACAGTCTCCAGCCCCCGAGCCCTGACTTTGCTGTATAAGCCTCTAATGGTCTCCCTGTTGAAATACTCTGAGCCAAAAACGTGGACGTAAAGGTGGACAGAGTGGAGCTGAAGGATCAAGGACTCTTAGTAGTAAAGACTGTAAATGAGGAAAATGGCTTAAATGTGGTTTTAGGTACTAACATTATTAGTAACTGTCTGGGAGAAGTTGTGTTTTTGCTCCAACAGCTCGCTGAAGTTGCCAAGCCGAAGCAAAAGAGAGTGATCCAGAGGGAGATCCGTGCCCTGATGTGCCAGCAGCAAGCGAAGCTGACAGATGGTGAAATTGGTAATGTACGGGTGACAGACCCGAACCCCATTGTGATACCCCCGATGAGTGAAATGCTTATATGGTGTAGAGCAGCAATAGGTCTGAGAGGACAGAACTACCAAGCAGTAATAGAGCCCCATTGTTCAGAGCACAGACCTACACTCTTGACTGCTAGAGGGGTAGTGGAAGTAAGAAATGGGAGAGTACCGGTACGTCTTCTCAACTGGGGAGAAGATGAAGTGAATTTACCACGTTATGCCACAGTTGCTAAATTACATACCGTAGATAACAACTCCATTCTCACGACCGAGTCCTTAGCCTCCAGCCAACCAGCGGAGGATAATGACCCAGCAACCCAGGTGGAGGATTGGTGTCAGCAGCTCCATGTCGGGACAGACACCACTCCAGCCCACCAGAAACAGGGAGTACTACGGGTGGTACAGGAGTACGCACAGGTATTTTGCAAACACCCACTTGACTTTGGGACCATTAAGGGAGTACAACATCATATCCCTACCGGCAGCCATCCTCCTATCAAAGAGCGGTACAGGCCTATTCCTCCAGCACACTACCAGAAAGCTAAGGAAATGTTGCGTGACATGAAGGAAGCAGGGGTGATAAGGGATAGTTGTAGTCCCTGGGCAGCACCTCTAGTCCTAGTTAAGAAAAAGGATGGAAGCATGAGAATGTGTGTAGATTACAGACAAGTAAATCGCATAACACATAAAGATGCATACCCTTTACCACGCATTGAGGAATCCTTAGCTGCCTTAAAAACTGCTAACTACTTTTCCACCCTCGACCTCACTAGTGGGTACTGGCAAGTAGCTGTGGCTGAGGAGGAACGGGAGAAGACAGCTTTCACCACCCAATGGGACTCTTTGAGTTTGACAGAATGCCGTTTTGACTCAGCAGTGCCCCGGGAACATTCCAGAGAGTGATGGAGAGCTGCCTGGGACAGCTCAACTTTGAAACCGTGTTGCTGTACCTGGACGACGTAATTGTGTACTCCAAGACGTATGAGGATCATCTGAAGCACCTGGCAGAGGTATTCTAGTCACTGTCCAAGTATGGGATGAAACTGAAGCCTTCAAAGTGCCATCTGCTCAAACAAAAGGTACAGTACTTGGGACATATTGTCAGCTCGGAAGGAGTAGCGCCGGACCCCGAGAAGGTCACTGCCATCCAGAAATGGCCAGAGCCGAAGAATCTCAAGGAGGTGTGCCAGTTCCTGGGACTGACAGGTTACTACCGAGGTTTGTAAAAGACTACACCAAGAAAGCAGCGCCTCTGCAGGACCTCCTGGTAGGACAACCCCTCAAGAGCAGAAATCCTCCATTCCACTGGGGTAAAGAACAAGCTGAGGCGTTCAAAGAAATGAAGGAGATCCTGACAGGCGATGAAATCTTAGCCTATCCTGACTACAGCCAACCGTTCCTGCTGTATACTGATGCCAGCAACGAAGGATTGGGAGCTGTCCTCAGTCAGAAGCAAAATGGCCAAGAAAAAGTCATCGCATATGCAAGCAGGAAGCTCCGGCCGACTGAGAGAAACCCAGAGAACTATAACAGCTTCAAGTTGGAGTTCCTGGCGCTGGTCTGGGCCATTACAGAAAGGTTCAAGCATTACCTAGCCTCCAGCAAGTTCACTGCGTACACAGACAATAACCCCTTGACACATCTTGAAACAGCCAAGCTAGGAGCCATGGAGCAACGTTGGATGGCTCGGCTGTCGAACTATCAATTTACCATCAAGTACAGGGCGGGCCGTAAGAACGCCAACGCTGACGCCTTGTCCAGAATGCCGCATGAATCCGACACGGAAGAGGAACTGGATGATCTAGAAGAGATTGAGCTACCTGCATTCCACAGAAATGGGATGATCCATGAACAACGAGCCTACAGGAAGCAGCGTGGTAAGACGTTAAACCCTTTACCTCATCACAGCTGGAAGGAGACCCAGAACAGTGACCCGGTTGTCAGCCACATCAAGGAACTGATAACTCAGAAAGGTTCCTCCTTGGAGAAGGATGCGTCTCAACAAGCAAAGCAGCTGTGGAATGAGAGAAGCCGGCTGTTCATCTACCGTGAGCAGCTGTGCCGAAGGTACGTCAACCCCAGAACCCATGAGATGGTATGGCAGATAGTAGTGCCAAGAACAGACATCCAGATGGTGTTGGAAGCCTACCACGATCGAGCGGGGCACTTTGGCTGGAAGAAGCTGGAAACCCTGCTAAAGTGTCGTTTCTACTGGGTGGGAATGCGAAGTTCCATCGAGAAATGGTGTAAACACTGTGCGTCCTGTAGCCTCCAAAGAAAAGACTACAGTAGCCAGAAAGCACCCCTGCAGCCCATCAAGACGACTCGTCCCTTGGAGATCGTGGCCTTGGACCATGTCAAGTTGTCACCCAGCTGGTCAGGATACTCGTATGCCCTGACCATGGTGGATCACTACTCCAGGTTCCTGGTGGTCGCCCCTGTCAAAGATCTGACAGCTGAAACAGCAGCAAAGACGTTTCAGGCGTATTTCTGCAGACCCCATGGATATCCAGAGCAAGTGCTAACTGATCAAGGTCCTGCATTTGAAGCCAAATTATTCAAGGAGTTCTGTCACTTGTACGGGTGTAAGAAGATCAGAACAACACCGTACCACCCCCAAACTAATGGTCTCTGTGAGAAGATGAATCACATCGTCATTGACCTGCTGAAGACTGTACCACTCGAAGAGAGGAATCGGTGGCCAGAACTACTACCTGACCTGGTAGATCTGTATAATCACATACCGGTGAGTTCCACCAACTGCACTCCAGCCTACCTTATGCGGGCAAGACCAGGGAAGCTGCCTATGGATCTGGAGCTTGGAGTTGTAGAACCAGAAGCAGATGTGACTACTGAGGACTGGGACACAAACAGACAGGAACAGTACAGAAAAGTACAAGCCTGCGTTGAAGAAAGTCTCAATCGAGTCAGGGATAAGCAAGAAGATCGCTACAACAAAAGTGCGCCAGCTGAACCTTTCGCACCTGGTGAAGTTGTACTGAAAAGAAAGAGGAGGTTACACAAACTCGACGATCAATGGGAAAGAGAGCCCTACATCATTCAGAGTTCAAGGTTTGACAACAAGAAAACGTGCATAATTAGCAAGGATGGAGGAAGAATGACGGCAACTGTATCCAGAGATCACCTAAAGTTGTGTCCAAACCCCTTAAAACTTCAGGAGGAAGAACCTGTTTGTTAATCAGGAAAAGCGTGATGAATCAGTCATACATATCGACTTAGGAGATTTCCCCGCGGATTGGCCCAGAATTGGAGAAGCAGTAATCATTCCCGTGCTTCAATTTTACCAACCACAAGAAGCGCTTCAACATCCAGTTGAGCCTGTTGCCGCAGCAGAAGAAATAGTTCAAGAAGAATCCGCTCCTGTGGCATCTCCAGAAGTAATATCTCAAAGAATGGAATCTCAAAATGTGGAATCTTCAGATGTTGGGTCTCAGGTAGAAGAATCCCCTGGCGAAACAGAACAGCATCGCCCAGCCACAAGTATGCTTGCCAGATCCATAGAGAGGTTAAGGCAGTATTACAGTTTGCCAGCACGCAGAACAGATAGGCCAGAGGCTATTATACCTGACACCACACCACGTAGGTCAGTACGTACAACGAAAGGAAGGTTACCTGTTAGGTACCAAGAGTAGTCCTAGCAAACTATTCTAGTATGACCCAGAGAGGGTTTACTTAATTGTACAAAGTTATGAAGAGAATTGCATTTTGTTGAGAATGTTATATGATGATAATGTTTATATGCTAAAGTGATTTTTCTAGAAATGTTCTTATGCCAAGGACTGCGTGCTGAGGACTCTTGCAGCACAAGAACTTTAGTTGTAAATAGTTGGCACTTCGGTGTCCCATCTTGGTTTTACATAAAGCCATACTACCTCAGAAGAAAAACCCGTATGGTGTGGCCTTGAGTGAGGTCTGCAGCAATGAAGTCCTGCAGCCCACCCAGGACCACCGTGGGAGGTTTTTGGGGCGGGTCCTCCACAAGAATATTGTATTTATTGTGAAAAGTATTTTGATATTTTTCTAATTGCACTTGTACAAAATGTAACGTTAAAGTGTCCTTACCTCCCGCAAGGGATGAGTTATGTTAATAGTTATGTTGTTAATGTTATTATAAAAATTGTCTTTTTCTATTTCAGCCCGGGAGTGCTGACGATAACTAGGGGGGGATGTGTGGCCCAGCTGCGCTTGGTACACATGTTCCCAGGAGAATGCACAGAAAAGGTAATTACAAAACACCTGATAAGCACACAACACTTGACATTTTTCCTGGTTCCACCAGGGGGAGCCCTTGAGACAGCAGTGAGCTAAAGACAATCTAGCTAAAAGTTAGGGAGTCGTTGGTGTTACCTCAGGAGAGCAGACACAAGATCTCTGAACGGAGTTACCTCAGACACGCTGGGAGGGAGAAACCCCTGTCAGATTAGCCTGAGGGCTGAGGAAGACTGAAGCTGACATCTGCTGCTGCCTGTGCTCCTAATAAGGTGTGTGTAGGACGACAGGCGAGTGGTGACCAAAGGAAAGAGTGATATAGGTGACATAGCATCTTCACTCGACTAAATCGGACACCGGGTCCGAAGTATTGCTAGAACCTTTACGGCTAGTGAGAGAAAACCGGAATCCCTGCTGGACTTCAAGTCGCAGAGGGTAGCCCTAAGTGCCGATACGTAACCGGGGTCAGGAAGGACAACAGTCTAGCAGGACCCTGTACAAAAGACTAGTTCTATCCAACAGAAGACTTCCACCACAATGTTGGCCGGGCGAAGCTGTCATATTCAGAGTTAAACCTGACTTCACGCAGGTTAGGACTCAGATACACATTAAAGGGAAAGGAGGCCTTAAACCTACTTGGTGATTACCTGGATGTGCATTCTCCACCCTGACCAGCTTCCCGGGACATACCTGCAACCTTCATCAGTAAAGGTATGGAAAGAGATTGAATTGTGTGTGATTGCTTTATTGCCTGCACCCTGCACCATCATAGACTTCGAGGGAAAAGTCTCACCTGTGGGAGACTTAATATCCAGCTGCCCCATAACATCCCCTCAGAAGATTCATCTTGCAGCACTGGTCAAATTGATCAGAAACCACAGGTGGCGTCACGAACTATTACTAAAATCCCCTGTAAATATCCTCCATTGTATGAGCGCCCAGGGCAACGGACCGAGCTGTGCTACTTGTGACATTCCCCATAGACTTCCATGGGCTCGGTGCCGAGTACCCCATAACCCTGGTACCGTGTGCGACTCAAGTATAGCACAGAACCATCTTTAATACATTAATACAAAACTACAACAACTATCAGTACATGTATACACATCAAAATCAGCATCAAAGCAGCATCAAAACCAGCATTACACATAAATATAGCACCAGGACCAATATCAGATAATGAATATAGCAACAAAAGCACTGACAAAACATGAATACAGCACCAGTCCCACAACTAGTACATGAATGCACCACCAGATCCACCATTGCGACATGAATACACCACCACAATTAAAGCAAAGCGGGCACCACCTAAAAATAATAAATATCAGATAAACGGGATCACCCCTGCATGTGAAAAAACTAAAGACCATAACAAAGAAAGAGACACATGCATAACCAGGGATCACCGAAACAAATATGGTCAAAGCATATCAAATTTATTGAAAAAGACAAACCATAGTGAACACACAATTTAAAAACATCTAAAAAACACTAATTGCATATACAAAAAAGTCCTTAATAAAGAATATAATGCTTAAAAGAAACACCCACATGTCTAGATAATAGATGTTGCACTGTATACAGAGATTAAAAAACACCAAAAAAAAAGGTGGCTCTATAGAGTACAAGTCCTCTTTGTTTGAAGAGGCAATTTGAATACAAAAAAAAATAAAAAAATTTTCATGTTGTCATCACCATAACATATGCAACCAAGTATATATATGAATGGGGAGAGAATTACAAGAGAAACAAACAATCAAATAATCACATAGGATAATATAATAGCATTAATGGCCTGAGATGGAGGACTTATATAGAAAATACACCAAGGTTCCTGAATGCAATAAACAAGGCAAATCACCTATAATACAGCCCAGCCAAAAGAAAGCCTCACATGGTAAATAAACCACACTTAGCCATATCCTATGTGCTCATCCCCCAGAACAGAAGACAGACATGTGGGAGGAATGGACCCACGCATTCCGACACAAACTGTGTCTTTATCAAGGTAGGTTCTGGGGGATGAGCACATAGGATATGGCTAAGTGTGGTTTATTTACCATGTGAGGCTTTCTTTTGGCTGGGCTGTATTATAGGTGATTTGCCTTGTTTATTGCATTCAGGAACCTTGGTGTATTTCTTATAGAAGTCCTCCATCTCAGGCCATTAATGCTATTATATTATCCTATGTGATTATTTGATTGTTTGTTTCTCTTGTAATTCTCTAATCATTTATATATATACTTGGTTGCATATGTTATGGTGATGACAACATGACATTTTTTTTTTTTGGTGTTTTTTAATCTCTATATACAGTGCAACATCTATTATCTGACTTATTATAGACATGTGGGTGTTTCTTTTGAGTATTATATTCTTTATTAAGGACTTTTTTGTATACGCAATTAGTGTTTTTTAGATGTTTTTAAATTGTGTGTTCACTATGGTTTGTCTTTTTCAATAAATTTGATATGCTTTGACCATATTTGTTTCGGTGATCCCTGGTTATGCATGTGTCTCTTTTTTTGTTATGGTCATGAATACACCACCAGAGCAATTATTAATGCATGAATACAACATCAGAAATAGTATCAGCACATGAATACAGCACCACAACTACTATCAGTACAGGGGTACAACACCAGGCTTAGTACAGCAATCATTTGGTTCAACTGTTTCCTGATTTTTGTTTAAAAAAAAACAACTACCAATCATCTGATACACGAGCAAAACAATTATTTGTCTGGTGAAATAATTTTCAACCACTTCACGACATTTGACATAAGGTTATATCATGTTCGGAAAGGGAAAGATTGGCTTATGTTATAGCGGAGGCTGGATTGTCAGTGCCAGGAGCAGTGTTCACATTGCCCTTGGCCATTTAACCCCCTAAATGCTGCAATTGATATCAATCATAGCATTTATAATACTGGGAGAGGAGAGGACCCCCTCTTTCTTCAGACTTGCACCTTGCGACATAATCAAGAAGGCGTGATCATTACAATGGCGACCTCCTAGTGAGCCAGCTATGGCAAGATCCTTAGACCATGCATTTTTCGGTGTTTTTTAATCTCTATATACAGTGCAACATCTATTATCTGACTTATTATAGACATGTGGGTGTTTCTTTTGAGTATTATATTCTTTATTAAGGACTTTTTGTATACGCAATTAGTGTTTTTTAGATGTTTTTAAATTGTGTGTTCACTATGGTTTGTCTTTTCAATAAATTTGATATGCTTTGACCATATTTGTTTCGGTGATCCCTGGTTATGCATGTGTCTCTTTTTTGTTATGGTCATGAATACACCACCAGAGCAATTATTAATGCATGAATACAACATCAGAAATAGTACCAGCACATGAATACAGCACCACAACTACTATCAGTACAGGGGTACAACACCAGGCTTAGTACAGCAATCATTTGGTTCAACTGTTTCCTGATTTTTGTTTAAAAAAAAACAACTACCAATCATCTGATACACGAGCAAAACAATTATTTGTCTGGTGAAATAATTTTCAACCACTTCACGACATTTGACATAAGGTTATATCATGTTTGGAAAGGGAAAGATTGGCTTATGTTATAGCGGAGGCTGGATTGTCAGTGCCAGGAGCAGTGTTCACATTGCCCTTGGCCATTTAACCCCCTAAATGCTGCAATTGATATCAATCATAGCATTTATAATACTGGGAGAGGGAGAGGACCCCCTCTTTCTTCAGACTTGCCCCTTGCGACATAATCAAGAAGGCGTGATCATTACAATGGCGACCTCCTAGTGAGCCAGCTATGGCAAGATCCTTAGACCATGCTAAGGTCATGGTCTAAGAGGCTTCTGTCATTATCTCACCACTTTACTGGTAGTACAAAAGCTCTGGAAAATTACTATGTCTCCTCGCCTTCCAAAATAAATCCAGCAAATTCTGTGCTCTCAAATTCAAATGTTCATCTCCCTTTATACCCCATAGTGTGGCTAAACAACTTTTAGCATCCACATATTTGGCATTTCTGTAGTGATGAGAGCCCTCTCAATTTACAGTACTTGTCTCCAGAAGCACATGTTGTGTTGTCATATGCAACAGATCAGAACTTATTATATATGTGTAACAGGAGGACTTTAAGGTGACCTGACATTAGATGGCGATGTTGTGTAATATTTCCTTCTTTAATGTATTATATAAGAATTAGTCTCTCTTCTGTTTTAGTTTCACTTTCGTTTTGTTCCTGTTAGCTGATGCAATGCTGTAATGACTGTGCATTATTCCTTCACCTCATGTTCAGAGAAGTAAACGCTTGTTATCCCATGTAACTTGCTCTGTGAAGTTTTCCTCTGCAAAGGTGTGGATTCAGAAGCTGTGCAACATGTTGGGCATAATGTACTGGTACTACAATGTACTGTACTAGTGACTGCACTTGCAGATTTGTCGTTTTCACTCAGCAACATCCACTGCTGCTTGTTTTTTAGAAAACACCCATGGAGTCAGAAACATCATTACAGCTAGATAAGTTCAAGGAGGAGTGTAATTTTCAAAATGAGGTCACTTAAGGGGATTTTTTTCTTCTGCCACTTAGGGGTTTTGTATATGGAGTCTGCAAACTATTCTACAATAATTTGTTCTCTAAGTGTCAAATAGTGCTCTTGTGCTCCCAAGTCTCATCACGTGGCTAAGCAGCACTGTACAGAAACAGAAACATTATTGCCACGTTCAGCCGAAATTATGTGACAAATTTTACTGCCATTTCGCAAAAATATAATTATTTTTTATTTACTGACCAATTGTGTAAAGTTCTGTGACACACCTACAGTGTCATTAATATCACTGCACCCTTAGATGAATTCAGTGAGAGGTGTACTTTGTAAAATGGGGTCACTTATGTGTGGGTTCTGCTGTTATGACACCTCAGGGGCTCTTCCAGTGGGTCATTGCACCTAAAAACCATAGCAGAAAAATAAGCACTATAGTATGGTGCTCCTTTCAATCTGAGCTTTCGACTGTGCCAGAAAAGTATTAGATATATGGTATAAGTGCACTCAATAGAATTAGCTCTTGAAAAAATTAAAAACTTGAGGCAAAAACAACAGTATAGTGGCAAAAATGTAGTTATTTTTGCTTCATTGTCCAATAGTATAGGATTATCTGAGACACAGGTGTCAATATGCTCATTGTACCTCTAGATGAATTCATTAGCGGTTGTAATTTCTAAAATGGTCAATAATAGAGGGTTCCTGCTGTTCTGGCATCCCAGGTGCTCTGCCAATGTGACATGGCATCCTCAAAGCATTCCATCAAAACCTGAACTTCAATATGGCACTGCTTACCTTCTGAGCTTTGTATTATGCCTCAGAAGAAGTTTGTTTTTTTTACCACATATGGGGTATTGGTGAACTCAGGAAAAAATTATATAAAAAATTTACTATTCATTTTCTCCTATTATCCCTTTTGAATTTAAAATTGTAGGGCCAAAACAACAGTTCACTGGAAAAAATGGTAATTTTCCACTTACTCAGCCAATTTACACAATTCTGTGAATTGCCAGATGGTTAAAAATGCTCACTACACCCCTAGATAAATTCCTGGTGAGGTGCAATTTCCAAAATGCGGTCACATGTGGGGGTTTCTTCTGTTTTGGCATGTCAGGGCTCTTCAAATGTCAAGGGCATCCGAAATCTTTTCCTGCCAAATTGAGCTTCATTGGGCCCCCTTTCCCTTTAAGTTTTGCTGGTGCACAAACAGTATTTCCACCACTATGGGGTTCGGGGGTACTCAGGAGAAATGCAAAAAAAAATTTTTTAGCTTATTTTTTTCATGTTACCCTTTGGGGAAAATGAAAAATTTTGAGGAAAATCAACATTTTGTGGGAAAATACAGTACAGACAAAAAAGTTTGGCCCACCTCATTTAAAGATTTTTCTGTATTTTTATACTATAAAAATTTTTTCTTCACATGAAGCTCAAAACTATGAATTAACACATGTGGAATTATTATTAACAAAAAATGTGAAACAACTGAAAATTGTGTTATATTTGGTTCTCAAAGTAGCCACCTTTTGTTTGTGACTGCTTTGCCCTCTTGGCATTCTTTGATGAGCTTAAAGAGGTTTTGGGATTTCTGGCCTTTATAAAGGGGGTTTTTGTGCAAAGTCTGGTGATAAAAGCTGAAGCCCTACTGAATAGACTGTTAGATTTGTATTGGGGCAAGAAAAAACAGCTAAGAAAGAAAAACGTTAAAAATAATTCCATTTCCCATCATCCCGTTTAATCCAGCCGGATGTTTTCTATATTGTTCTTTAGGGGCTTAAAATTTTGTACCATCGGGAAGGGTTATAGGGGAAAACGGCATTTTTAACTCCGAGGGTTTTAAAAAACCCTTTGTATGTCTTGGGTTTATCTAATGCCCTCTTGTTTTCAAAATTTTTATAAAGTTATTTTCTCTGATTAAGGGGAAGATTTGTTGTAATATACCTCGATAAACATTCAAATTTTGTCGTAGACTGGACACTCAACAGGAAATGCCCGTGTTGTTTTTACAGAGGTTAAGGGAAAAACCTCTGCAAATTAGAAAAGGTTTTTCGTTGGGTAGATCTCTCTCTTGGGTTTATTTGTCAGCAAAAGGGGGTTTTAAGTGTACCCGGAAGGTGCGGGCCAAATTGATTGGGTTAAACCCTTGGATTTTAAGTTTGCAGCTTTTTTGGGGATTCCCCAACTATTTCAAAAAATTTAAAAAAGGATTTTAAAAGTTTGCTAAACCTTATGGCATTACAGTAAGGAGTGAATCTCAAGGTTTGGTGCCGGGTGCTAAGGGTTTTTGAAAGATTTTTTAAAAAAAAAGTGGGGGGTTTTTTATCAGGACCCATTCTGATCCAGCCTGATCTTTAGGAAAAATTATTGTGGAGGTGGATGTTTTAGAGATCAGGGTGGAGGCTTCTTACGCAGGGCCCAAAATTTACTAACCCGCATCCTTTTCTTTCTAAAAAAATTTTTTATGGCAGAGAGAATTATGATGTGGGTAACGGGAGTTTTTTTCTGTAACTTGGCCTTTGAGGAATGGAGCATTTTTTGGAGGGGGCGGTTCATCCAATTCAGTGATCCAGCACAAGAATTTATTCACTTTAATTGGCTAAAAAGTTAACTCCGACAGGCCAGATGGGCCTTTTTTTTTCCCCGATTTAATTTTTATTCATTCAGGATGGTTAAAAAATGTGAAAGCTGATGTTTTCTTCATAGTCTATATTCACTTGTCCTCCAGAACCTCCTCCTCCATTATTCTCGAGTATTGGTGGTGTCTATGGTGACCCCAGAATTTTAAGAGGAGATTTTGTA
>JARQOD010013406.1:0-15727 GCA_033576555.1 Oophaga sylvatica
AAAAACGGCAATACACCAGAGAGGTTGGAATCTACTGGATTGCAGTACCCTGACTAACCACCACAACTAAAGGCAGCCGTGGAGCTTTCCTACGTTGGTCCTAGACACCTCGTCACAGCCTGAGAGGCTAACTACACCTAAAGATAGAAAGAGGAAAACTATCTGCCCCAGAGCAGATCCCCAAAGAACATAGGAAGCCCCCAAACATGTAATGGCGGTTAGACAAGAGGAAAATACACAGACAGAAAATAGTATGAGCAAACACTGGGCCCAATCTGCCTAGACAGAAAAGGATAGGAAGGATACTTACTGCAATCCAAAAAAAAACCCTAAAAAAAGCCAACGCTACTAATTGCAAAAACACTTGAGATCACACGACCTCTACACCTAAATTAGTTCTCTGGTGTAACAAAACTAAGCCGCAGCCACAGAAAAAACTGGAAAAGGCAAATGAACAAACAACAGTGGCTCCAGAGGAACCGAGAGGAGCCCAAGCCCCCCGGGGAGGGGAACCTGGCCAACCTCACAGAAATGCAGAGAAAAATGCAAATGGCAAGCACAAAAACAAAAAACAGAAAATATATTATCTGAGAGCAGGAGAAGAGGCAAGACTCAGCAAGCTTCCAAGTGAACCATGAAACAACGTTGAAACAAGAACAATTGTTCACCGGCAACCATGATGGGGGGAAACCTCCCTTATATCCAGCCAGTCTGTGATTCCTGATTGCCAATCCTCATTGAATGGTTCAGTACTGTTTGTAACCACCAGAGGGAGCTTCTGCTCAGAATTCATTTCCAAAACATTCATAACAGACCACCGTTTGACTTTTTCAACGCAGAATTGGCTGGAATTGAGATCAGACCCATGTCACATTTGGAGAGCCCCTGATGTGCCTAACCAGCGGAAACCCCCCAATTCTAACTCCAACCCTAACCCCAACACACCCCTAACCCTAGTCCCAACCCTAACCACAAACCTAACCCTAACACACCCCTAACCCTAATCCCAACCCTAACCCTAATCTTAACTTTAGCGCCAACCCAAACCCTAACTTTAGCCGCAACCCTAACCCTAATGGGAAAATGGAAATAAATACATTTTTTTAATTTTATTATTTTTTCCTAACTAAGGGGGTGATAAAAGGGGGTTTGATTTACTATTTATAGCGGGTTTTTATGATTGGCAGCTGTCACGCTAAAAGACGCTTTTTATTGCAAAAAACAGTTTTTGCATCACCACATTTTGAGAGCTATAATTTTTGCATATTTTGGCCCACAGAGTCTTGTGAGGTCTTATTTTTTGCAGTACGAGTTGACGTTTTTATTGGTACCATTTTCGAGCACGTGACATTTTTTGATCGCTTTTTATGTCAATTTTTGGGAGGTTAGAATGAACAAAAATCAGCAATTCATGAATTTCTTTTGGGGGAGGCGTTTATAACCGTTCTGCGTGTGGTAAAATTGATAAAGCAGTTTTATTCTTCGGGTCAGTACGATTACGGCGATACCTCATTTATATCATTTTTTTATGTTTTGGCGCTTTTATAGAATAAAAACAATTTTATATAAAAAATTATTATTTTTGCATCGCTTTATTCTGCGAGCTATAACTTTTTTATTTTTTCGCTGATGATGCTGTATGATGACTCGTTTTTTGCGGGACAAGATGATATTTTCAGCGGTACCATGTTTATTTATATCGGTCTTTTTGATTGCGTGTTATTCCACTTTTTGTTCGGCGGTATGATGATAAAGCATTGATTTTTTGCTTTGTTTTTTTTTTTTAAGGGGTTCACTAAAGGGGTTAACTAGTGGGACAGTTTTATAGGGGGGTTCGTTATGGACGTGGCGATACCAAATATGTGTACTTTTATTGTTTTGTTTTTTTTATTTACAGGAAGAAATGAATTTAATTGGGAATATTTTTTTTTATTTATTTTAGAATTTTTTTAAAAAAATGTTTATTTTTATTTTTTTAACTTTTTTACTTTGTCCCAGGGTGGGACATCACAGTATTTTATCAGATCGCTGGTGTGACAGTGTGCACAGCACTCTGTCACAACAGCGATGTGACAGGCAGTGCTGCAGGCTTCTCATTGCCTGCTCTCAGCAGGCACTAAGGAAGCCGCCTCCCTGCAGGACCCGGCGGCCATCTTGGATCTGGGTCCTGGGAGGAGGAAGCCCTCAGAACAGCGCGACACATCCACTTCTTAAATCAGAGAGTCATATTGCACAAAATAGCTAATAAATAACATTTCCCACATATCTACTTTACATCAGCACAATTTTGGAAACAAATTTTTTGTTAGGAACTTATAAGGGTTAAAAGTTGGCCAGCGATTTTTCATTTTTTCCACAAATTTTACAAAACCATTTTTTAGGGACCACCTCACATTTGAAGTCACTTTGAGGGGGTCTATATGAAAGAAAATACCCAAAAGTGACACCATTCTGAAAACTGCACCTCTCAAAGTACTCAAAACTATATTCAAGAAGTTTATTAACCCTTCAGGTGCTTCACAGGAATTTTTGAATTGGAAGAAGACATAAACATTTACTTTTCTTGCACAAAAAATTACTTTAGACCTTGTTTTTTTAAATTTCACAAGGGTAACAGGAGAAAATGAACTATACATTCTATTGTGCAGTTTCTCCTGAGCATGTTGATACCCTATATGTGGGGGAAATCACTATTTGGGCACACAGCAGGACTTGAAAGGAAAGGAGCGCCTTTTGACTTTTTGAATGTAAAATATGCTGGAATAATGAGTGGTTGCCATGTCGCATTTGGAGAGCCCTGATGTGCCTAACAGTGGAAACCCCCAACAAGTGACACTATTTTGGAAACTAGACCCCTTAGGGAACTTATCTAGATGTGTATTGAGCACCTTGAACCCACAGGTGCTTTACAGAAGTTTATAATGTATAGCCATGGAAATAAAAAAATCAAATTTTTCACAAATAAATATTTCTAGCTCCAAATTTTGCATTTTTATGAGGGTAAAAAGAGAAATTGCACCATAAAATGTGTTGTGCAATTTCTCCTGAGTACGCTGATACCCAATATGGGGAGGAAAACAACTGTTTGGGCTCACGTCAGGGCTTGGAAGGGAAGGAGTGCCATTTAACTTTTGGAATGCAATATTTGATGGAATAATTAGTGGACACCATGTCATGTTTAGAGAGCCCCAAATCTGCCTCCTTAACAGTGGAAACCCCCCACAAGTGACACCATTTTGCAAACTAGATCTCTTATGGAACTTATCTAGATGTGTATTGAGCACATTAAACAAACCCACAGGTGCTTCACAGAAATTTATAGCATAGAGCAGTGGAAATAAAAAAAAAAAATCAAATTTTTCCCAAATAAATCTTTTAGCTCCATATTTTGCATTTTCATAAGGGTATCAGGAGAAATTGCAGTATACCATTTGTGGTGCATTTTCTCCTGAGTACGCTGATACCCCATATGTGGGGGAAATACTATTATTTGGGCACATGTCATGGCATGATCACCATTTGACTTTTGGAATGCAAAATTTGATTGAATAATTAGCGGATGCCATGTCCCGTTTGAAGAGAACCTGATATGCCTAAGCAGTGGAAACTCCACACAAGTGACATCATTTTGGAAACTAGACCCCGTTGGGACCTTATCTAGATGTGTATTGAGCATCTTGAATCACAGGTGCTTCACAGAAGTTTATAGCGTTAAGTCGTGAAAATAAAAAAGATCACATTTTTCCCACAAAAATCTTTTTTAGCTACGAATTTTGCATTTTCACATGGGCAAAAGGAGAAAATTGACCACAACGTTTGTTGTGCAATTTCTTCTGAGTTCATCAATACCCCATATGTGGTCAAAAACTACTTTTGAGGCACACTACAAAGCACAGAAGTAAAGTAGTGCCATATTACTCTGCAGATTTTGCTGCACTTGTTTGAAGGTGCCATGTAACATTGACAGAGCCCCAAATGTGCCAGAACAGCAGAACCCCCCATAAGTGACCCCATTTTGGAAATTATACCCATTTTGGAATTTATCTACAGATGTAGTCACGATTTTGACTCCATGGTGTTTTACAGAAGCAAGCAGCAATGGATGTTGCTGAGTGAAAATTGCAAACTGCTGTTGTAGTGACCAGTTTGTTATTCCCAGCCCGCGCTTCAGGAGGCATGTACCTGTAAATTAGGCAGGCTCTCATCACTACAGAAATGCCAATCATGTGGGCACTATATGTGGTTTAGGCACACTGGGGCTCAGAAGGGAGGGGCATTTGGATTTGGGATTGCAGAATTTTCTGAATTTCTTTTGGTGAGTGAGGAGCCATTTTGTTTTTCCAGAGCCTTTGTGCAACCAGTAAAGTGGAAGCCCCCTATATTTTCATTAACAGATGACAAATGTGAGTCCCCGGGGACTTGCTTTTTTTGTGGATTGAGTTGAAGCTTTTATTGGGAACATTTTACATAACGTTTGGGATCACAGTAATCTGGCGCACTACGCTGAGCACTTAATTTTGGGTTTCCATCTAAATCTCTGAGTGATGTGACAGATTAAACCCCCGATGGATCCATTCACTAAAATGAGGAAGCAGAGTTACTCTAGTCTGGACTCCATCTGGTCTCTGTTCTGCGGTGTCCTTCTTTTCAGAAGTGCACAAAACTGTGGCCGTCGGCACTTTTATGTAATCCTAAAAATACGGATGCTGCGGGATCGCAGGACAGATGACGTCCACAGTGCCTCCATCTGCCTAAGGAATCTTTTGCCAGAGATTCTGTATGAATCATGTATTTCAGAGATTTACATGGAAACCTCAGTGTAAGCGCTCAGCGCAGAGTGCAGGATAATTGTGCACCGAGCCTTACCTTATCTTTGGGAGGCAGAATGATAAAATCAACAGCATGTGAAGAATTGGTTTATTTATTCTTATGCCATTCCTCTTGTGGTATAAGTGATTAGATGACTTTATTCTTCGGGTCGGTGCGATTACAGCGATATCAGATTTATATCAAGGTTTTATGTTTGGCTGCTGTCACACACTAAAAGATGCTTTTTATTGCAAAAACTAGTTTTTGCATCACCATATTTTGAAAGCTATCCTTTTTTCATATTTCGGTCGACAGTGACATGTGATGGCTTGTTTTTTGCGGGATGAACTGATGTTTCTATTGGTATCATTTTTGGGCACATGACGTTTTTGATCGCTTTCTATTCCGATTTTTGGGAGACAGAATGAACTCAAACCAGCAATTCAGGAATTGCTTTTCTATATACCATTCCGCGTATGGTAAAATTGTTTAGGCAGCGTTATTCCTCTGGTCAGTACGATTACAGTGATACCTCATTTATATTTTTTTTATGTTTTTACGGTGTTCACTGAAGGTATTAACTAGTGGGACAGTTTTATAGAGCAGGTCCCTACAGACGTGGCAATACCAAATACTTTATATACTCATGTATAAGCCAACCCATGTATAAGCTGACCCCCCTAATTTTGCCACAAAAAACTGGGAAAACTTATTGACTCGTGTATAAGCCTAGGGTGGAAAATGAGGCAGCTACTAGTAAATTACAAAAATAAAAATAGATACCAATAAAAGTAAAATTAATTGAGACATCAGTAGGATAAAGGTTTTTGAATATCCATATTGAATCAGGAGCCCCATATAATGCTCCAAACAGTTCATAATGGCCCCATAAGATGCTCCATACAAAATGCTCCCCATATGCTGCTCCATAAAGGTTATGCCCCCAGAAGATGATCCATAGAATGGGCCCCATATGGGACTCCACAGATTATGCCCCATAAGTTGCACAGATTATGCCCTCATATGCTCCACGGATTATGCCCCATATGCTCCACAGATTATGCCCCATATGTTCCACAGATTATGCCCCATATGTTCCACAGATTATTCCCCCATATGCTCCACAGATTATACCCCCATATGTTCCACAGATTATGCCGCCATATGTTCCACAGACTATGCCTCCATATGCTCCACAAATTATGCCCCATAGTATAAGTCCCTTATGCTGCCGCTGCAAAAAAAAAGACATACTCACCTCTCGTTGCTGGGGGCCAGGTGCCGGTGTTCTGAGCAGGCGGGGACACCGGCACGCTATAGGGACCAGGTGCCAGTGTCACCGCTCGCTCAGGACCCCGGCACCTACAATATTTACCGATCCCCGGTCCACCACTGCGTCTGCTCCATCCCTCCGGGTCCTCGGCAGTGAATGATCAGGCAGAGGGCGCGGCACGCACTAACTACGTCATCGCGCCCTCTGCCTGATCATAACAGCAAGAGGACGTGACGACACAGAGGGGAGCAGCAGTGGCACGGGGACAGGTAAATATCGGTATACTCACCCCTCCGCCTGCGCGGTCTCTGCAGCCTCTCCTCTTCTCCTGCTATCTCCGGCAGCTCTTTCTTCCTACAGCGGTCACGTGGTACCGCTCATTAAAGTCATGAATATGTGAATATTCATGACTTTAATGAGCGGTACCACATGACCGCTGCAGGAAGGAGCCGGAGATCGTCAGAGAAGCAGGGGGGCCACAGAGACGCGCCGGCGGAGGCGTAAGTATGATCTGACACCCCCCATATATGACTCGCGTATAAGCCGAGAGGGGGACTTTCAGCCCTAAAAAATGGGCTGAAAATCTCGGCTTATACACGAGTTTATACGGTATGTGTACTTTTATTGTTTTTTTAATTTACATAAATAAATGTTTTTATTGCAAAAATAATTTTTTTTCTTTATTTAGGGATTTTTAAAAAAAATTATTACACTTTATAATATATTTTTTTTTACTTTATTACATTGTCCCAGTATGGGACATCACTATATAATGTCATATCACTGATCTGACACTGCACAGCAGAATATCAGATCAGCGATCTGACAGGCATGGAAGGAGGCATGCCGGTACCTGCTTTCAGCAGGCGCTCACAAGCCACCCCTCCCTGCGGCCATCTTGATGCTGCGGGTCTCCATGGAGACCATCAGGCCATCATGATCGCATTGCGATGTGCTGATGGAAGCATGCAGGGAGCCTTCTTCCTGCGCAATTCTTCTCTATGCCACTGTCACTACTGACAGTGGCATCAGAGGGGTTAAATGCCCACGATTGGTGCTAGCACCAATCGTGGGTGTTGCTGCAGGGTTTTAGCTGTCACATACAGCTGACACCATCATGCGATTGCTGTGGCGCTCAGCATGAGGCCGTTGCGATCGTGTTGCTGTACTAGTACTGCTCTGTGCACAAATGCACATCCCGCAAAGCAGTACTGGTACGGCGGAGGTATCGAAGGGGTTAAAGAGGGTCAGGAGGAGATGGAGTGCAGTGATGCCCAAATATTTGAGCACCCAAGACCAGGAGAAAGCCACATTGAAGAAAGTTAATTCATGTCTGAAGAGGTGGAGGATAATCATAACGTACAGTTGCCATTAGGTCAGTCTCAAATCGCAACTCAGAAAGAGTATCAGATTGAGGAATTGGAAGACGACGTGATCAATGATGAGGCCACTGATACATCCTGGCATGGTGGCACTCCTAGCGAGCACAGCAGTGCAGAAGAGGGATGGATTTGTAGCAAGAAAATAAGCAAGAAGGGGTAGTGATTTGACCATAAGCAGAACTCAGTCAACTGTTCCACAGAGCCCCCACACTTGGCTAGATAACAGGCCAAGGGTGCATTTTTCCTGTGTATGGCAGTTTTTTTCTGAAAGTTCATCAGAAAAAATAACTGTAATATGCAGCATATGCCAAACCAAGCTAAGAAGAGACAAGAGCACTGCCAACCTGAGCACCATCATCATGCAAAAGCACATGGCAGCCAAGCACCCCAAGCACCAATGTCTGGGTACCAAATCTGTGTCTGAGAATCAAACCACTGCCCCTTTCCCTGTGTTATGACTTTCCCAATCTGCTGACCATGAAGCAGGTGTTGATGCCTCCTGCTCACAACCAGAGGTTGCACACACACAACAGTCAGCAGCCACGTCCACTTCGTTGTCTGTTATGATTTGGTAGCTGAGTAGAGCAGGCAAAAAAGGAAATACACCAGAGAGGTTGGAATCTATGGGATTGCAGTACCCTGACTAACCACCACAACTAAAGGCAGCCGTGGAGCGTACCTACGTTGGTCCTAGACGCCTCGTCACAGCCTGAGAAGCTAACTACACCTAAAGACAGAAAGAGGAAAACTATCTGCCCCGGAGCAGATCCCCAAAGAACATAGAAAGCCCCCAAACATGTAATGGCGGTTAGACAAGAGGAAAATACAGACACAGACAGAAAATAGTATGAGCAAACGTTGGGGCCCAAACTTCCTAAATAGAAAAGGATAGGAAGGACACTTACTGCAATCCCAAAAAACCCTGAAAAGTACCAACTCTACTAATTACAAAAACACCTGAGATCACACGACCTCTACCACCTAAATTAGTTCTCTGGTGTAACAAAACTAAACAGCAGCCACTGAAAAAACTGGAAAAGGCAAATGAACAAACAACAGTGGCTGAACTAAACTGAGAGGAGCACAAGCCCCCGGAGGGGACCCGGCAGACCCCCACAGAAGTGCAGGAAAAAATGCAAAAAGCAAGCACAAAAAACTAAAAGAAGAAAATGTCTTATCTGTTAGCAGAAGATGCAGGCACGAAACAGCAAGCTACAAAGTGAACAGGAATCAAAGATGAGATCAGAACAATTGATCACCGGCAACCCTGATGGGAGGGAACCTCCCTTATATAAGACCAGTCAGTAACACCTGATCATCAATCTTCACAATCTTCATTGGATAGTTCAGTACTGTTTGTAACCACCAGAGGGAGCTTCTGCTCAGAATTCATTTCTAGCACATTCACAACAGTTGTCCCATTATTCAGTTGTGCCTGCTCCAGACATTTACCAAAAAGCAGAAATATCCATTCACCCACAGGCCCAAACGCTAAACACCCATTTTGCCAGATTCCTAGCCCTGGAAATGTTGCAGTTTCTACTTGTGGGAACTAAGTCTTTCCATGACCTCTTGGCGGTGACAGCACCATGGTATTCAATTCACAGCTGACACTATTTTTCCCGGTGTGCTGTTCCCGCGTTACGTAAGCATGTGTTATACAATATCAGCCGTGCTCTGGCCAATGTAGTCACAGGGAAGGTCCACCTAACCACAGACATGTGGAGAAGTTCTTGTGGACAGGGATAATATATTTCCCTGATGGCACACTGAGTTAACCTGGAGGAGTCTGGGACAGAGTCAGAGCCTGGGATATCACACATCTTATCCACATCAAAAATAGCAGGTCCAACTTCCATCAGGGTTTCAGTCTCCTCGTATTTCACTTCCTGTCTCTTCTCCTCCTCCGCCTCATACTCAGCCAAACTAGCCTCCCCATCACTCCTCAGCTGGGAAATCTGCAGCACTGACTTGGCGAAGCGGCAGCATGCACTGCTGAAGTACATCTATTTAAGTGATAAAGCTCACAATGCAGCCAAGTTGTTGAAAAGGATAATAGAACAGACCCATCAGTGTTTCTCTCCATTGAACCTGTGTGAGATAATGCAACAGTCACACCCCACAATGTTTTAAAATTAATGAATAATTATATACAGATTTAATATCCCATATATTCACAAGGGTGTACTGAAAAGAAAAGTGGAAACCACCTCAAGTGGAAACCACTTTGTGGTTTGTTATGATATTTATCACATATTTTGTTGTGCTCTTGATTTTTGATTTATCTTTTTATTAATTTTTTATATATACCTTTATTCGCCATCTGCAGTATTGGTCTGATATATAAATATATATATACATATATATATATATATATATATATATATATATATATATGTATACACTTCTCAAAAAATAAAGGGAACACTCAAATAACACATCCTAGATCTGAATGAATGAAATATTCTCATTGAATAATTTGTTCTGTACAAAGTTGAATGTGTTGATAACAAAATCACACAAAAATCATTAATGGAAATCAAATTTATTAACCAATGGAGGCCTGGATTTGGAGTCACACACAAAATTTAAGTGGAATGTAATGTCCTTAAAACAAGTCAAAATAATGCCTGGGCATGCTCCTGATAAGGCAGCGGATGGTCTCCTGAGGGATCTCCTCCCAGACGTGGACTAATGCATCTGCCAACTCCTGGACATTCTGTGGTGCAACATGACGTTGGTGGATGGAGCGAGACATGATGTTCCAGATGTGCTCAATCAGATTCAGGTCTGGGGAACAGACGGGCCAGTCCATAGCTTCAATGCCTTCATCTTGCAGGAACTGCTGACACACTCCAGCCACATGAGGTCTGGCATTGTCCTGCATTAGGAGGAACCCAGGGCCAACTGCACCTGCATATGGTCTCAAAAGGGTCTGAGGATCTGATCTTGGTACCTAATGGCAGTCAGGCTACCTCTGGCAAGCACATGGAGAGCTGTGCGGCCTTCCAAAGAAATGCCACCCCACACCATTACTGACCCACTGCCAAACCGGTCATACTGGATGATGATGTAGGCAGCAGATCGCTCTACATGGCGTCTCCAGTCTCTGACACGTCTGGCACGTGCTCAGTGTGAACCTGCTTTCATCTGTGAAGAGCACAGGGTGCCAGTGGCGAATTTGCCAGTCCTGTTGTTCTGAGCCAATTGTGTGGGTTGTAAAGACATGGGTCATGCTCATGCTGCCACAAGTGTGAAAGCACAACCAACATTCAAAAGTGACCAAAACATCAACCAGAAAGCATTGGTACTGAGATGGGGTCTTTGGTCCCCACCTGCAGAACAACTCCTTTATTGAAGGTGTCTTGATAATTGCCAATAATTTCCATCTGTTGTCTATTCCATTTGCACAACAGCATGTGAAATTGATTGTCAATCAATGTTCCTTCCTAAGTGGACAGCTTGATTTCACAGAAGTTTGATTTTACTTGGAGTTATATTTTGTTGTTTAAGTGTTCCCTTTATTTTTGTGAGCAGTAATATATATATATATATATATTGTAAGCTTTTCAGGGGATATAGCTCTGAGATCGCCGTCCGGGTAGACGGAATGGCACGGAAACAGTTCCTTCAGACAGCAGTTCTGGTGAAAACTGGCCGCAACCAGCTTTAATAAAGTCCACAGCAAACAGATAAAAACAAATCATAAACATAAGACCTGGGCTTGTCTAGCCACTTACTACACTTAGATAGATTTCCCTATCTATCCGGGTCCAGACTCTACCAGCCTGGGCCAAAACAACACATATGTTCAGCATTTACCAGCATGGAGTTTCACAGAGTCTCCTCCTTGTGTCTGAAGGCACCTTCAACGTCCAGACTTGAGAGAGCTCCCCTCCTATTCAGCAGCTATCCGCATGGATTCTCACAGAGACTACTCCTGTGTCCGGGGTACATCGAGCACCCAGACTGAGACAGCTCATATTCCTGGAGACTCCTTCTTGTGCCTGGACTCCTTGTCCAGACTAAACAAGCTCTCTGTCTGTGTTTGCAGACACCTACTTCTGGTCTCCTAATTAACAGCTGAGTGGTCTCAGGCCTGAGCTGCAAGTGTGTATTGAATGTAAGGTGTAGTGACCTTTCTCTACCACTAGGTGTACAAAGCCATACATTTCCCTTATCCCAGTCAGCAAAGTACCTAGGTGAAATGTACACCCCATTCAATACATATCCCTTCACTGTCTCACATATCCCCCCCCTCTTCTCCAGACCGGAGGGCTGGTCATCCAGACCGAAGGGCTGGTCAACAGTCCTAAACAGACAGTGAACTCTGGACCAGTCATGGCCCTCATCAGCTTCATCTTCACTATTGTCATCTGTATCTTCACCTGAGCCATAGCCAACATCATCTTTCTCTTCATCTGAAGCATTCGCACTACCCTGTACCCTCCCAGGCCTATGCTCTCTGCGGGCCTCGAGTATCCTGCACGGTTTCATCTTGACCTTAGGGCCGGGCTCAGTTTCGGTATAGTGCCTCCTCAGAGAAGTACGACCGGGCACGTCAGAACACCTCTGCTGATTCTTCCTCAAAAATCCTCGTACCTCCTGTTCTTGGTGCACTGACCATGTGTCACCAACTATCACAGAAGGTATAGGGGTTTTTTCACTTTTCTCTAGTTCCCCTTGAACCTTCTTTACTTCATTGAGCTTCTCCAGAAGATGCTCATGGCTCTCATCACGCTCCTTCATCACAGTTTGGAGTTTTTTCTGAGAAGTAATCAATTCATCTTGGACCTGTTGGACGTCCTTTATGTCTTCGGCCCCTTTTTCTCAGCCACATCTGGCTCACTTTCAGGGTTATACACTTCATTTTCATTCACATCCTGCTCACTGTCAGGGTTATACAATTCATTCTCATTCACATCCTGCTCACTTTCAGGGTTATACACTTCATTTATCATTCACATCCTGCTCACTGTCAGGGTTATACAATTCATTCTCATTCACATCTTGATCTGGAACCTTAGTTAACATGTCATCCACAACATTAACTTCACCATCTGGTCCCTGGTTTCCCTCAGGTGGTCCCTCAAGTATGTCACTATGTGACAACCCCAGCACTATACTTCCATATAGCTCAGGTACTAGGAGCTGGCTCACGACCTCTCCCTGGACTTCAGTGTCCCTATACAACAGGTGAGTGTTTATGGCAACATGAGGAAACCTCTCCTCAGAGCCAGGCTCTTGGGAAACCTCATTTAGAACATTTATATTTTCCTGGGCCGTTTTAAGAGAGGGGTCTCGCCACTGCTCACTCTCAAAATTGTCACAGGACACAGGTAAGTCAGGGACACTCGGTTCCCGAGAACCACCATCCTCGTCTCCCAACATCACCTGCAAAGGAACTTCATCACTATCACAGTCATCATTATTATCAATATCATTATCATGATTATGATCAGTATCATCATCACTATCATGATCATCATCATTATCATTATCAGCATCAGCATCATTATCATGGTCATCATCATTATCATGATCATCATCATCATCATCATCATCATCATCATCATTATCACATAAGTTTAACGGCCCACTAGCATTGTGTTCTGCCCCTCGGGACTGCGTACCCTCAGTAGGAGCTTCATCACACTGTCCATCAGAAACATTTTTCCCCCAGAGATCCTTAGACCGGGGAAAGTCATTACCCAATATGACGGGGGCACCAGGTTCTTCACTACCCCCACTTCACATGAAACCTCCCCGCGTTTGGGGATCAAGTCCACGGCAGTCTCTGGGTAGACTTTGGTGTCTCCATGGACGCACACCACACTCAGGTGTTTATCAGGGATAAAGTCCCTATCAATCAGGCTGTCCCATACGGAAGTCACTGGACTCTCTGAGTCCAAGAGGGCTTGTGCTGGGCAGTCATTTACAACCACCGGGGACCCCTGTGGTCCAGTCTCTTCGGCAGAGGTGGACACACACACAGGCTCTGCGCAGGGAGAGAGGGATCCGCCAACATCACAACACATAGGCTCCCCCTCTATTGGACAGTTGGCTGCAATTTCACGACATCTCCAACACTGTCCATCACACTCTCCCACCCACACGACCCCAACAGCTGGAACGCTCTTACCGGGAGAGTTCGGCGTCCAGGAACTCCGAAGTGACGACCTCTCAGACGGCTGGTCACGGAGGCAGTCGTTGGTGGCGAAGGCCCTCTCCATCAGGCTGACCAGACGATTGGCGTCCTGGTGGTCTCTTTGTCCGACCTCTGGCTGTACCTCAGGAGGACGTGCTTGGGTGTAGCGGTCCACTATCACCTTTTCAACTCCATAATCAGGTTTGCTGACTGCAGACTCCCAACTGCATCTCCAGTCATGAACTCCCCTGGCACGGGCTGTCACCGTAACACCCAGCCGGGTAAGAATCTCCGCTTTCAGCTTGGCATAGTCTTGACTGTCCTGCTCGCTCAGGTCAGCATAGGCCCTTTGGGGTTCTCCAGTCAGATAGGGTGCGACCATCATGGCCCATTCAGATAGGGGCAGATTCTCCTTCTCTGCCAGTCCCTCAAACCTAGTGAGATATACCTCCACATCATCACGAGGTGTCATCTTTTTCAGGGACCGTCTTACCGCCTTCTTTACAGCGGACAATGCAGGTGACTTTGCAACATTACTTTGGGACGATGCGCTGCAAGTCTTTTGTAGTGCTGCAACCTGCTCAAAAAACAACCGGTTATTCTCCTGCTGCTGCAGGAATTGCTGCTGGGCCTGCTGCATGCGCTGCTGGTGCTGCAGGCGCTGCCGCTCCATGCTCTGCTGCATGCTCCGCTGGGCCTGGACCAGGTACTCAACGAGCTCCTCCATACTGCCGGACTTATCTGTCTCAACCACTGCAGTCTTATGTTGCACATTAACTTGCGCCATTTGTTCAAACAGCGCCTCCATGCTGTCATCCATGCTGTCAGACTTCTCTGTCTCAACAACGGCAGTCTTCACTCAAGACATACACACTCCACAGTCTTTTCCACAGAAAATTCAGCCTTGCTGTGCAGACACTTTTTTTTTTTTTCTCTGCAAACTCTATTAGGGCCACTGTCTCTTTAAGACTGCTCCAACAGACTTTTCCTTTGCTGCTGCACACTCCACAGTCTTTTCCACAACAAGTTCAGCTTTGCTGTGCAGACACACTTTTTTTTTTTTCTTTTGCAAACTCTATTAGGGCTACTGTCTCTTTAAGACTGCTCCAACACACGTTTCTTTTGCTGACACACTTTTTTTTCTCTGCTGCTGCTTCAACATACTTCACCTTTATTGCTGTCTCTAAGCCACTGTGCTGCACGCACATTCCAGCACCAATTGTATCAGCCACTGTGCTTGCCCGCATCCTCCACCAATTGTAAGCTTTTCAGGGGATATAGCTCTGAGATCGCCGTCCGGGTAGACGGAATGGCACAGAAACAGTTCCTTCAGACAGCAGTTCTGGTGAAAACTGGCCGCAACCAGCTTTATTAAAGTCCACAGCAAACAGATAAAAACAAATCATAAACATAAGACCTGGGCTTGTCTAGCCACTTACTACACTTAGATAGATTTCCCTATCTATCCGGGTCCAGACTCTACCAGCCTGGGCCAAAACAATACATATGTTCAGCATTTACCAGCATGGAGTTTCACAGAGTCTCCTCCTTGTGTCTGAAGGCACCTTCAACGTCCAGACTTGAGAGAGCTCCCCTCCTATTCAGCAGCTATCCGCATGGATTCTCACAGAGACTACTCCTGTGTCCGGGGTACATCGAGCACCCAGACTGAGACAGCTCATATTCCTGGAGACTCCTCTTGTGCCTGGACTCCTTGTCCAGACTAAGCGAGCTCTCTGTCTGTGTTTGCAGACACCTACTTCTGGTCTCCTAATTAACAGCTGAGTGGTCTCAGGCCTGAGCTGCAAGTGTGTATTGAATGTAAGGTGTAGTGACCTTTCTCTACCACTAGGTGTACAAAGCCATACATTTCCCTTATCCCAGTCAGCAAAGTACCTAGGTGAAATGTACACCCCATTCAATACATATCCCTTCACTGTCTCACAATATATATATATATATATAATATATATATATATATATATATATATATACACACACACTATTTTTCTGTATTTTCATAATTATGAAAATTGTACATTCACACTGAAGGCATCACAACTATGAATTAACACATGTGGAATTATAAGCTTAACAAAAAAGTGTGAAACAACT